>APFE031530278.1:65494-112436 GCA_000404065.3 Pinus taeda | reverse complement strand
GGGGATGTCTAGCTCAGGATCGAAATCAGGGGTCCATTTGTTGAGATATAACCCTCGCGAATCCATGAAATAGGGTCCATTCCTGAATATCAGATCCTTGTCTTCTTTGGTTTCAAAATGAAAGGTATAGTAACCTTTGCCACAGAAACGAATTGAGATCTTTCCTTGTATTTTATCAGACCAGTTTCTTTCCACCCATCGCTGAACTGTTTTTGGAGAAGGCCATAAGCCTGTGAACTGTCCTATAAGACCTTTTTCTGCTAGAGATAGAGCTGCCATTCGAGGAAGAGATGGAGGCAGCTGCACTTCTTGAAGAATATCCAACTTCTTAACAAATTTTGATGTTGATGGTTTCGGTCGGGCAGGGGGAAGAGACTTTACCAGATCAGAAAATGCTTTCTCCGCTTCCCCAAGGGAAGGATCTAGATGGGCCATGGTTGGAGCCAAGGCCCAGAGAGCAGGCCTCGCAGCCCAGGCCGAGGCGGCGGCGGCGCAGCAACAGCACGCAGGAGGCTAGGTCGTCTTCGTCCGCTCCAGCTCCAGCTCCGCGCGATCCTTTTCTCCGAAATTATCTTTGATTATTATTATTATAGATTATAAACTATTAGTATTATCATTGATCCATAAAATTAATAATAAATCCATCTAACCCTAAAATAATCTAATTAATATTCAAATTAATTAATGATCTCATTAATTTTAATAATTAACTCATTATTATTAATATTTAGTATATCATAACACTTACTAATTATTACTATTATTTATTATTTATAAATAACTATTAATATTAATTATTTACAACAATTACAATACTTACTATTTATTATTTTATTAATTATCATATATTAATTTTATTCAAATTATTTTTGAAGATTATTATAAATTTACATACAAGAAACTATTATTATAAATTATTTTAAATTAAATTATTCATATATATGTAAAATAATTAATTAAATTATTATATACAAAATATTATTTATTAAAGAATAATTAATTAATTTATTAAGTGAGAAAATATTTATTATGTAATTCATCTTTTATTAATATTATTTACATCAAAAATTAAAATTATATTGATAAAATTAAAATAACCTAATTTAAATAAAAAATTAAATATTCTGATAATAATTATTAAACAACCGACCTTCAACATTTTAAACCAATACAGCTTACCTTATAACTATTTATATCTAGCTATCAAGCTCTTCTTCTATCACACTCAGTAATAGTCCTGATGATGGATCCCTGTTGGGATTTGAAACACTGATAGCAAAATGGTTTTTACTGTAGGTTCTCTGATTACTAAAGAAGATATTAACCACAAAAGTCTTAAATCCACTAATTAATTATTATTCCTTGTCAAGTTTGACTAAATCTCTCCAGAATAATTAAATAAATCATTATTTGTTTATTATTCCTTAACCATATTTCTTGAGATGATAAATAAATCATTTATTTTTTATTATTTCTAAATAAAAGTTTAAATACTTTTTCCCTCCTAACCAAATATAATAAAATATTCCAAGTGGTTATTTCAAGAATGGAGTTAATAATATTTTATTATTGCTCATTATTCGAGGATATCTCAATATTTTGTTATAAATAGAAGGGTTTCACATTCATTATTGACTTTCGATTATCTTCATTGTTGAACTCACTATTGTAACTCTAATTATTATCACTGTCGCACACCATTTTTCTTCCATTTGAGTTCCCATTAAACTCTAACATTTTTATTTGTTGGGTTTACTACACATGCTGAAGACATTTGAGAATAGCCAAGAACCCATCCATAGAGGGGGACTGGTAACATTTATTTGTTCCCTTCACAGTTTTTATCTAATAAAATCTATTCTTTGTATATCTGGTTTCCATTGGATTATTGGAGTTACCTGCATTTATTACTATTTCATTTTGTTGTTTAACCATGATTGTGGCATAGATCATGACTTTGGCAGGTTTTGTTTCTATCATTTGCTGCATATCTACAATGTTTAGCATCCATTTATATTGTTTAGACTATTTGTCATCCACAGTTTGAGGTGATTTTTTTTTTTTTCGTACACCTTTGAGAAGAAAATACTATAACACTCCATAAACCCTCCTTCTTCTCCACCAAAAACTGGAATAATAGCATAAGTGAAATCTAGCTTGAGTACTCCTCCCAATTTGGCTCCCTAGGATTTAGAGAGAAAGATTCCAAAACAAATTCGTATATCTGCAACAACCACATCCATTACAATACTCCTAGTAGGAATTTGAGCCAATGAGACCACCAAATCCTTAATCAATCCCACACATTTGACCTTTTTTGAATCAAAAGAATATAGGTCTTTATAAGGATTTGTAATTTGCAATTTTAATTGCTTCATAACTGAAAGTGGCATTAGATTATGAGAGGCTCCTAAATCTAACGTACAATTATGAATTATGAAAGTATGTACGAGTAGAGAAATATAAAAAGGTGGTGTATAATTATCTTGTTCCTCCACATGAGGACCAAACATCACCATTGGTCTTTCATCCTACGAACTAATTGCATCTGCAGAATGATTATCATGTGAAAGATTTATAAAGTTAGAGACTTGATTTTTATAAATATGAGTCTTCATTACCTCAATGAAAGGAATTGGAACTTTAAGTTTTTCTAATTGTTTTAATAAATCAAAAGAATGAATTTCTTTCACTGTTTTCAATTGTTCCTTTTCACTTAAATTTTGACTTGGGAACTTTAGTGAACTGACAACAAGTTGTTGAACATATTTGTGCAACACCCTTGAATTCTGCTTGCTATTAGAAGGTTCTCCTTTCTTAGCATTAACTGTTGGGACTGTATTCATCTGCTACTTTCCTTTATCAACTTTTCTTGGAGATTTTCATTGAATTTTCTGATTTGTTTGCTCCTCTACACTATTTCGGAGTCCTATTCTATTTCTAGATCTAAAATTGTATTTTTTATGCAACTCTTCTTGCATAAAATCTGTAGACTTCTTACAATATTCTTCAATTTCTTCATCATCTAGAGAGACCTGATAACCCAAATTTCAATCTTCCCTTATGAATCCTTCTCCCTCTTCATCATATAATGTAGAAATCTAATTTTCCCATTCTTTAAGAGTTTCTTCCATTGCTTCCTCTGGTTCATCTTCGATATATAGGGGTGGTTGTATTTGATCTTAATCCTTTTTATCTCTTTGCATAATTTACAGTGTCTGCCTCCTAAATTTAGGATTCAAATTTATGTTTTGGCCCTGTCAAATTTGTCTTGGTGGATTATTTCCATATAATTCCATTTTCACCAATTTATTGGACAGATTCCTAATGAATTTATTCATTCCATCATGTTTTTGTTCATGAGAATATTTAGGTTGACTAACAACCTTCACTTCTTATTTTCCTTTTCTCTTATCTTCAACTTGTTCCTTTGGTTTGATCTTCCCTACAACAAATAGATTTGCTTCAATTTCAAATGCATCAGTCTAGATTTGGTCTAAATTAGGAGATCTCCTCTCCCTCAAGGTAAAACCAAAGTCAGATTAAAATTCCCTTGCAAACACCACCTTTTCTCCTGTAGGTGGTGGTTTTATTTCTATTGGAAAACTATTATACAACTTATTAAATATTTTATTGAATTCATTTACATCTTCTTATGGTTTTCTTTTAATTGCATTGAATTCAATTAAGAAGTAACCATGATCCTTACCTTCACCCCATCTCTCTGTGAAAACATTCTCTAATATGTCCCAAGTATTTATATAATTATCAGGAAGTGTTTTACTTGCTTTCTTCCCCATCCAGTGACACAAAAAGAAGAAAATACACAAAAAAAAGAAATATGCTTTTTTGTTGTTACTTCATCTTCCCGTGTAACCCTAGGTAAAAATTTTAGACAATATTGAGGAATATTATTTATTGGCCGAATAATATTTAAAGGCGCATCTATGTTCAAAATAAAAGCTGGGATATCCATATTTTAGTTTGAGAGGGGAAAAAAAGAACTTCCTTCCTGAAATACATATGATTGACGTGGGATAACAGAAATAGGAACTTGTTAACTGACAGTAGAAATAGTTTGATGTGAAACTGAAAAATCAAATGTTTTAATCTCTTTGATTTCTAGGAAAAAAGGCACTGGCTCAAACGATTCTCCTTCCAATGTGGGTTTTTAATAAATATTCTAAAGGAAAGAAAAACTTTCTTGAGAAAAGTCAAGATTTTGTATAACTTCCTCTAAATGAAAAGTCTTAAGAAATTGTGGAATAGAACTGGTACCAAGAGTAGACAAAGTGGGGTTTGGAGTTAATGGGGATTTTGGTGTCCAAACTTTGCAAGAAAATAATTTCTTTGGATCATAAAGGATAGGAGATTTCAGTTGTGATGTATTAGACCTCGCGTGGGGATTTTTCGAATCCAAATTATTTCTTAGTGAGAGACTCATCCTAAGCACTTTATTTGCTAAATAGACAAAGAAATGATTAAAAATAAAAAGCGAGGGAAAAACAATTTCGTGTGTCTGTTCCCTGACAACACTGCCAAAAAATGTTGTACCTTGGAAGACAACCTTTCGCTGAGGAGAGGTAAATGCCCAATACATTTGTTTAAACCTGTGATGAAATAAATTCATTTTCCCATTTTTTTTAAACAAGAGAAATTATAATTATGAAGGAAGATCCTGTTAATATTTTATGAGAAAAACAATTATCCAATGTGGCCTTCTGATGTTGAATACAATTTTAATGAAAGAGTAGTGAGAAGGGATAGTGGAAAGTCTTCAACACAGGCTGCTTAATGTATAATCTTTGTTTTCTAATTTAGAGGAAATGTGTATTAGCATGGAATGCTATATAGAAAAGAGGAGCGCATAATTAAGGTAGATTTAACTTTAACTCATAGGAACCTAATTTTTGTAGAACTATAAAATTGAATGCCAACAACTTCATTACTCTTTTATATGAAGAAAAACATAAAATGAAAATAACATGAAACACATGTTGTACTCAATAGGTGTCTAGAATCACTTCAAAATTTTTATTCAAATCCACATTAAGATTGACAATACAAGTAGTTTTTGCTTCTAAGGCCCAAAACTTGGAACCCTCACTTCTCTTTCTGAATTGATTTTATAAAAAATTTCAAAATGACATTTAACAAACTGTCAACTACCAAAATTGCTAACTTCCTAAACTACTTTTGAATTAATAGTTCTTTCAAACATTACATTTTTTAAAAGATAACATAAATATATCATTTCAAAAATATCCCTAAAAGAAACAGCTACATGAGAGGTGGCATTGCTTCATTTCTTAATCTCAGACTTTGATGTAGATGAAGTTCTATCTTCTGCACTTGTTGTTTTTGGTGACATATCTTCTCTAGATTTCTTCTTGATGGTTTTATTTGAATTGGAACTCTTGACAAAAGTAGTGTATGCCATTTTTCAATATGTTGGTTTGTCAACAAAGCGCATTCTCATTAACCATAAAAGCTGGAAATCCCGGTGCAAATAATTCACAATTATTGCTCCCTCCAGCACTATTATTCTTTTATGAGTTGAATCAATTTTTCTCTTAGCCCCCACCAAAAAAGTTTCATAAGTCTCCCATGGTAATAGATTTCCCCGTTGGTCCCAACATGAAGGCAAACCTACTCTTGTTGTTTTATCAAAATCAATATTGAATTTCACTATAACTTTTTTTACCTCTATTAATTTCTCATCTGTTGTCTTGTTGTATATGTTCTTCAAAATCATTTTATTAATCTCTAAAACATACTTAGCTCTATCTTCAACTCCTAATTCCCTTCACTATTGGAAAGATCTTGAGTTAAGGAAATCAATCGTTTTCTTTGCAAACTGAGCTCACTACTATAATTTTTGCTTATTATCATTGATGAAGTTTTCCAGGTCTCTGATAATGATCTTCTCCTCTTCTACTTTAGACAATAATTCCCAAATGTTTCTCACAATATGGATGATATCATTCCATAAAATTTCATTGTCTTGAATAAGAGACATATTTCCCTTCACCTTCTCTTTTAGATCTTTAATTTCTTGAGAAGAAACTTGAAAATCATTTATGTACTTTTGAACATTATCCATGGACATTTCCAAGTCTTTTTCAATGGATTTTATAGTCTTCAATGCATTCTCATAATCCCTTTGAATTTTCTTCATCTCATTCTCAGAAATTTGCACCTCAGTCATGACTCTACCTAACTTATCAGATGGGCCTTGAGAATTTGCTTGTACTACAATAGTATAGACATCAAAATCAATTTTCTATTGCAAAACCTATTTCATTTCCTTTAGCTTGGCGATTTCATCATTCCTCTATATAAGTTAATCAATAAATGCTTCTTTCTCTTTTTCCACCTGTGCTACTTCTAAAGGCATTGTATATTCTATGCAGGGAATATTCAATTTCTTCCTAAACAACTAGATTTTTATTTCAGCTCCCTACAACAAATTTTGAATAACACTTATATCCTTTTGATTGACCCCAATTTTAGAAATCAATTTCTTTAAATATTCATTTTGAGATGTTAAAGCTATAGAATTTACTTTTTATAATTTCAATTGATTAACCTCTTTCTGTAATAAAGTTTCAACTTTTCTAGCAGCCAAGGAAGCCTTTTTGAAATCAATGTAAATCACTTCACCAGTTTTCCTATGTAGGTCGACTTTATCAGGAAATGAGATCTTTCCAGCATCTACTATCAAGTTGACAGTCTTGAAACCCAATGAAGAAGACACAATTAAAGTAGAGGGGTGAGAGAAAGCTAGTTTGAGCTGATTTTTCTCCAAATCCACAAGAGAAAGATATATAGTCTAGTAAGATGAGATAAATTGAGCCTCCAATTAGCACTCCATGTTTTATTAACCTTCCTATTATTTTATTCAATATGAGAATACAACTATTTTATAATTGAAAAGGAGCTCTGGCTAGTCTCTTTTGGAACAGGAGAAGATGGTGTATAAACAACTTCTGTTAACTATAATTGTTGGTTGAATAAATCGATCTTGTGGACAAGGCCGATATCCCTAGTATCAAAAGATAGTATAGAAACAAACAGAAAAACAATTCTTTCTCTAGACATATGCGATTCATAAACAAAAAATATAGAGGTGTTTAGACCCTACCTTAAGTCCAACGCTTGTTCGTAGCAACCATCCTTCGACCGTTCGAAAGAGTTTCCTTTTGAGAACCTACAATCACAAACAAGCAAACATCAAATAACACCTGCATAGCTAATATCATAAATCATGTCTATTATGGTGATCAAGGAATCCATAAAATAAACCATAAAACAACAACTTATTGAGAAAAACAAACTTCTTTGTATTAACTTTGAAGTAGAAGAACCTTACAACATTTTCAGCCTTGATGTTGAACAAGCTCTTCCTAGGGCCTGAAACGGAAATTTCCTTTACTTTGACAAGCCTTGCACTTTTCCAAATGAGATCTTGGAGGTATGTAATCTCTCCTCATAAAAACTCAACTAAGAAGACTAAGTTCCAGTAGCATTTCACCTAAAAAATATTCAGCTTTCAACCTCCCAAGTAACCAGCCCAATGCTTTATTTTATAGTGTAGAGGAAGGAGGTTACAGGTCCACCTATGAAGGGATACAATCCTCCTTCAAAAGGATAAGCTCCTCACATCAAGGGGTTAGCTCCTTAAGGTATGGGATGCATGAACCTTAAGGAAGCAAACTTGCCACCTCAAGATTCCTTCTAGAAGCTTCTAGAAATGACTGAAAGTGAGTTTTTTAGAATATACTCACGCCTTTTAACTTTTACAGGGGTCCGCACCCATAACACAGAGACAGAGCGGTCAGGTTCACAGGAGCCATGACCATTAGGTGCGAGACCACAGGTAATGCAAAGAGAAAGAGTGTAACCTGAGTTTTAGAGACTTTTGAGGGCCTTCTCTTACTTTCAAGGCTTGACATGAAGAACTGAGGTTTAAGACTTGCAAAGGAGGAAAGTATGAGTGGTAATGGACTCACACAGATTGCAAAATGTCAAGGTGACATTTTTTTGTGCAACGTATTGCCCCCTAAAGTGCGAAGTCTGTAATAGATGAAGATAGAGTTTGTCATCTATGAAGAGTGAAGTAATTTATCATTTCAAGGATCATCCTGTGGACACCCCAGTCGGAACCTGTAAAAACATTCAATGCAAAATATATATATGTGCACATATCATCGTTGAGGTAGGCATTCCCATACTAAGATCAAAACTGACTAGAAAAATGACTAAACTTTTCTAATATAGGAATGATTTTGTAATACATCAAGAGTATAAACATATGTAGACACAATATGGGCACAACCATCTTGTTGTGGAGGTGAATCCCCTCTGCAGATAGAGGTGATCCCTACTAGCCCAAATGGGGTCTAGCAACAATCAAACAACACTAACACATAGGTTCCTAATTTCAAATTAAAGACCAATGATGAGGGCCTACCTGGATTCCAACGCTAGTACTTGTAGAAGAGTCGAAGCTCCCGTTCCTTTGCTCCGGCCGGTCACGATCCCCAAGATCCTCGTGAATGGACAGCTGCACATGCAAAGAACGACACAAACACAAGCATAAAATCCAATAGATGCAACTATATATCAGTCAGAAAGGATATAACTCAATCATCATTACAAAGACAATAAGAGTGGAACCATAATGATAGTCGTCTATTATTGATAAACAAACAAGAATACAACCATAGTTCTGACGTCAAATCCTCCTTTGTCTGGGTGATCAGCAGCACATGCCTTGAAAAGCTTGTTGGGAATGGGGAACAAGCCTCTCTCTCCTTGGTTACTTGGACAAGAATCTCCACACTTTAGATTTAGCCTTATGGGAATGAAGAAGGCTTCTTGCAGCATGAACTTAGCAATTCTCAGACTTTGGGACTTGAAAACTAGAACTTGAACTAGCTTGTCAAAGGCAAAAGGATGAGCTTTTATAGATAGAGGAGAAGAAGTTAGGATCATCCACAATATTCACGGGATTGGCTTTATCACTAAGAAGCTTCCATGAGAGCTGCAAAACTACTTCCCTCCTATAGGGATTCGAAGCCAAACTAAACCAACTCAAGATAGATTCAGTTCATGAGTGGGTTAGGAATAACCTTCGGAGGTTTGTTTGTTAAAAACATTACCCAACATGGCTGGCGTGAGTGCGACTCTGAGACAGAGCACCCTCTTTGGAGGATTTCCCCCATTGGTGCGAGTGATACACAGTGGAACCACGCCAATGGAAAAAGGGCTGTTTTTATGGGTTTTTTGCAGAAGGTGTCTTTAGGGCATATGAAGTTCATGTCTAGTGGAATACAATGCAAGTGTTTCCAAGTCATGTCACTTCTCATAGGTCCCAGAATGAGTCCTACAAGATGCGGGAGAAGGGGTAACAGGGACAGTGACAAATTGTTGTGTAATAGCAAGGGTAATCGGGAGTATACATAAATTCCATGATGTCCTCATCAGAATGAAAGATGGGCAGATGGGAGGAAGACTGACTACATGATGCAATGGTGGTACTTGGTTCATCCACCTGAGAGAGAAGGTTCACATACACATCATCTGGAATGGTAGATGACGAACTAGTAGATGGAGGATCTACAAATGTTGAAACCTAGGATTCTATCAAAAGAGGTTCGATAGAAGCACGCACAGAAACCTTAGAAAGCTTTTCCTCTTAGGAACTCAAGGATGATGATAGGTAAAGGATATGGCTTGTGGATATGGCTTGTGGATAGGTAAAGGATATGGCTTGTGGCTTGTGGACCAAAGTCCCCCTATTCTGATTTCCTAGTGGTACCAAAATCCATGGGTAGAGAAGTAGGTGATCGTCTACGAGTGGTATTATATTCGCGAAGCGCCTCAAGGCAATTGTGAAATTCATTGAGGCAAGGGCAACAATGGGAAGAGTGACCATGATGATCACACAAGGCATAAGGGTGATTTGCGTGTAACATTCTGAGTTTCTTGGTTTGAACCGATAAGTTAACATTGACCTCATGGATATTTGACTCAGGGAATGTTTCATGAACCAAAGGTTTGAGATGATGGAGCTCAAGAAAATTATTGGTGGCATGCCCAACAACTTTACAGAAAGCGCAAGGAGGTGACGGCTTTGGGGCCTTGGGGATGGAGGAGCTTAGGGGGCCTTGTCCTTAGGTTCTTTCCTATTGGATTTTCCCCCCTCTCTAGATGTTTTCGCAACAGGAATGGGTTCTAGTTGAGGTTGTGATGGAACTAGAGCAGTGGCAGGGGCCATAGGGACCGGTTGAACTAGGGTGAAAGCTTTATAAGGTCTTAGCTGACTAGGCAGAGTTCTTACAGGGGTATCAACACACCATATCGGGATCCCCAAAGTCATATTAGGGAGGACCAACGAAGCCATGAAAGGGAAAGAAAAGATTCCCAGATAATGAAATAAGAAAGGTATTTGGCCTGTAGGGTAATGTCCCAATGGAACAACTCTTGGATGGTTGAGACCTGGAGGAATAATTCCTAGTGGGAACATAGGAGAGGTACCAACAAATAGAGGAGGTCGTGAGGGGTGGATATGGATGGCTTGGATGAGAGGGTAATAGCAGGGTGCTAAGGAGATAATTGTTGATCAGATGTAGTAGACTGCTTGAGAGCCGCTCGTGACACTTGTAACATGCAAGTACTGAAAGAGTTAGGCTCTGAGATGATAGGGGGAGGAGTAGGGAAAGTACCCAACAATGAGGAATATTTGTAGACTTTGGGTGAAACACCAGCGAGAGGAGTTGAAGACTTCTTACCTGACATTGATGAGACAATGGACTTAGGGGAGGTCACCGATGTCAGTTCGTATTAAGTCAACTAATTGATGGCAACACTTTTCCCTTCATGGGGTAAGCACATCTTATGAAAAAGCACAGATGTGACGGCTGACATGGAATAAGTGTAACTATGACCCAAGAGAGTGTTGTGATCTAAAGGGGCATCAATAACATCAATGTCTACATGAACAGTCTTACACGCAAGAGTCACTGGACAATTGTGATACATGCCAAGAGGCTGGGAGGAGTGATCTTCCCAAGCACGCAAAGTGATGGTGGATGGGGATATCTCAGGTGACTTCATTTGTTTCCAAACGGAAATGGACATCACACAAGTGGATGTACCTTCGTCAATAATGCATAGGGAGATGATGGCATTACAGGCTCAGAATGGTATCTGGAAAGCAACTGATGAAGGTAATGGGGGGATGTTCTGATGTGTAAACTGGGAAGATAATAAAATGATCGTCAAAAGTATCTAATGCACCCAAAGAAGTTAGTAGAGCTTTCTTTTCAGATGGGCATGACTAGAATACCTCCAACATCGACATAGCGGAAAGTGATTGTGCCAAGTCGTCTATTATATTGTATGTGTGGGAAGCTTGCTTAGAGGTCGCATTACGACATAATGGTTCCTTTGGGAGCTTGGGAATGGCCCCAAATTCAGGCTGAGGGATTTGTAACGGACCATCTGGTGTCGTAAGAGGCTCAATAGATTCTTTGGTTTTGGACTCAGTGGCGGATGAAGTCGATGGCTTTCCATATTGACATGATCAAGTTTACAGGTTGATATCAGAGGTATTAACCTCATCAGTATTCATCATAAGGATCTGATAGTCACCAGGACTAGACGGTTGGGGAGGATGGGCTACTTGACCTACCTAAGTTGAGCAACAACAAATCCTTGTTGAGGGAAAGGATTTGTAAGAACTATCGATTGAGATGGCATAGGATTCTGAGGCGATTTCTCGATGGGCAGTTGACCTCTAGAAGTTTCTTTAACTTTGCCCATTTTGCGCATATAGGGTAAGAGAGGACAATCATGTATATAATGGCCATGTACACCACAACATGCACAAGGCTTGTTCGTACGGATATCCTTATTCCCCTTGGGTTGACTGCCCTGTTGTTGGTTGTTGGTTTTAGGATTGTTCCCCTAGGGTTCACTAGGTTGATTACCTTGATTACCCTAGTTACCCTTTTTACCCTTCCCCTTATTCGTTTTCTTCAAATTTTGGGGATTCATCACACTCTGCTACACAAAGACTTGACCGTGAGGGGGTGGTGTCTGTTGGGGTTGAGGATGCATGAGAGGCTACATCGCTAATGTTTGAGGGGATGGAGTGCTTGACTATGCATAGGGAGGAGAAACAGTTTGGTAGACAGGTTTGATCATTGGCTAGCCCTAAAAACATGTTGCTAGCAGGAGGGGAATAAGTTTTAAAGGAACTGGTGCCCCCTTGCAGATAGTCATAACTTAGTTGAGTATATGGCAAAGGATGTGAAATGATTCCAACAATACTGTCTGTGGCGTGAGATTCCCCTAATGGATTGGCACCTCGAGAACGGGGGAGGTCTGGAATGATGATATAAACATAACCAGATTGCGTATAAATCAGGTCATATCTCAGAGCAATTTGGAGAGATTCTTCCTCTGTCTGAGGAAAATGGGACGTGGCATCTTTGTCAATGGGTGATAAAAGGCTCCTAAGAAACCAATCATGATAGACACGGTCTTCGAAGGGAAGGGCAGGGCATGGCATGTGCTCCTCCTTCTATGCCACTCCTAAACATGATTGAAATGACGAGTGACAGAGGAATGATGGAATGAGTTCAGGAGCTTTCTATGAGTCTCGTATCAGAGAGGTAATTGAAAATATGAGAGGAACGCTTTAGCAAGCATTGCAAAAATGGAATGAGATGTGGCAGGCTGGTCTACATAACATTTTGTAGCATCTCTAGTGAGCATGCATTGGAACAACCAAAGACGAATGGAGTTATCAATAATGGAATTGGATGAACGCCACATGTGGAAGGTGTGGACATGATTGGTAGGGTCCTCTCTAGAATTACCCTCAAAATTTGGGATGTCGGAGGGAAGCTTAGTCGGCACAGCAGGCCAACCATCATCGTGATGTATAGGGTCATTTATCAACTAGCTAAAATCTTGGAGACTTAACCCAACCATAAAAGGGAGCTTGGGGGCTGCCGGAATGGTTCCTAAGATGGTTCCACTATATGTGACCACCGGAGTAAAACCAGAGCCAATACCAGGTTGGGTTCTTGCACCAACAGTGGGTCCAGACATGGTGACGATATGCGGTGAAGGAGGCCCGCAATGAGGAATAAGATGAACCAGAAGAAGTGTCGGTATGGGGAGGAATAAGATGAACCAAAAGAAGACTCGTTATGGGGACTCAGGGGACTATGAGCTCAAACCCTGCGGGGAGAAGTAATATGCCTAAGCGGAAACTGGGGACGAAGACGTAAGAGTCTCCATGACAAACACCTTGGTGGCGCAATGGTGGTAAGACACAAGTGACACAGAAATAGTGAAGGGAGATCAACAATATGTTTTTGTCTTTGTGTGGGGAGATAAATTAATTATGTTAAGTCTCGGCTTGGTGGTGTAAACCAAGCACCCTTTGCATAAGGTGTGCTTCTATTTGCAAGTGTATTTATTGATTAATCCCAAATTGTGTTTGAGAAAAGAAAAAATATTGCTAAAAAAAAATTGAAATTAAACATAGAAAATGAAGAGAAAATTAATTAAATAAACCCCTCCCAAACTGGGTTTGTAAACATTGTGTTGGTTGATGGCAAAATCAACTGAAACCACACTAAAAAGGTCAAGAGATCTAAGTGTTGATGTGACTGGGATCAAATGACACTAGGTTGTTGGAAAGTGGTGTAGTAACAACAAAAGACCAGAGAGGAAGATCACTACAAAAATATAGGGAGATGGGTGTAAAACTTAGAAAAATAGATGGAACCCTAAAGGAAATTACCAAACAACATTTAAAGTGAAACTTTGGATGGAAACAACCTATCTTTGAAGATCTTAAACATGAGGGTACAAATCTAGAAAATATGGCTGAAAGTGCTGCAGAAACTCAGAGTTCTTACTGAGCTAAACTCCTATAAAGGTGGAAGCATAATATAAGCCCTAAGGGGCTAAATTCCACCTCGACAAGTAAATCAGAGTAGATTGAGGCCTAAAAGGGATAGGACAGTGGTCAACCAACCCAGCAGATAGCTCTCAAGAAAACCCAAAAACAGATCTGACAAAATCCTGGAAACCTTAAAAATCGCAGGTACTGGCCTAATTTCAGTGGGATCATACTTTTTGGGCTGAAAGTTGCACTTTGGACCTCCAGATAGCACTTTTGCGGCCGAAAAGTGCAATTTCTACTCCTTGATTTCCGATCAGAAAGTCTCAGAAAAATTGTCATCTCTGTCGCGGCTGGTTCCTGTGACCTGCAAAAAAGACCAGAAAACTTCTGGAAGTTAGAAATTTGATTAATCTAGGGTTAAAAAGCTAGTAAATAACATTAAGAGACAATAAAAAGAAGAAATCCTAAGTTGAAAACTAAAGGTCACCCACGTTTCTGGATCTGAAGTAAAATCCCGGTGGAGTCGCCAATTTTTTTATAGTGTTTTCTTCTTAATTGTGTACGAAAAGAAATCACCTAAGACTATGGATGAAAAACAGTCTCAACAATATAAATGGCTGCTAAACATTGTATATCTACAGCAAATGATAGAAACAAAACCTAACAAGTCTTGATCTATGCCACAATCAAAGTGAAACAACAAAATGAAATAGTAATCAATGTAGGTAACTATAATAATCCAATGGAAACCAGATATACAAATAATAGATTTTATTAAATAACACCTGTGAAGGGAACAAATAAATGTTACTAGTCCCCCTCTATGGGATGGGTTCTTGGCTATCCTCAAACGTCTTGAACTTGTGTAGAGTCTCTCTCCTCTATAATATCTAACCCTGTCAAATAAAAATGTTTGAGCTCAATGGGAACTCAAATGGAAGAAAAATGGTGTGCCTAAATGATAATAATTAGAGTTACAATAGTGAGTGCAACAATGAAAATAATCGAAAGACAATAATGAATGGAATTTAACCCTTCTATTTATAACAAAATATTGATTTATCCTCGAATAATGAGCAATAATAAAATATTATTACCCCCATTCTTGAAATTACCACTTGGAATAATTTATTATATTTGGTTAGGAGGGAAAAGATATTTAAACTTTTGTTTAGAAATAATAAATAAATAAATGATTTATTTATCATCTCAAGAAATATGGTTAAGGAATAGTAAATAAATAATGATTTATTTAATTATTCCTAGGAGATTTAGTGAAACTTGACAAAGAATAATAATTAATTAGTGATTAATTAATTATTCCTAGATAAAAATAAGATAATTAATCATTTATCTATCTATTTTTCATGACCAGGTTAAATATGTCGAGGAATATTAATTAATCAATGGTTTGATTAATTATGCCTAGAAGAAAATTAAATAAATACTGATTCATTTAATTATTCTTCAGGGGGTTAATTATAAATTACTTAACAAATGTGGTTTATTAAGTAATTTGTCGTAGTCAAAGCAATTTTACGATGGTAAAATTGGCCTTACATGGTGTACTTTGATCCATCTAGTAAATTAGGCTAGATGATCAATTTTTAGGTGATAACATCGAGAGACCGGGTTTGTAAAGACTATCACAAAGGAGGGTTCAAGTAATTCTTTTGTTTATAGTTAGGAACAAGATGAATTTTCCTATTTTATGTTACAAGAATCATAGGAAATCGCTGAAGATACAAAAGTAAAACTCCCTTCAACAATTAAAAGCAAGGAGGTAGTAGTGAGTGGATTCTGGAAGTCGTATTTTGATGGTGCCTATTTGAAAGAAGGGAATGGAGCTGGAGATTCAAAATTGGTAGTTAAACAAATCAAGAATCAATTTCAAACCAAACATCGAAGGCTTAAGACATATAGGAATGAAGTGTGGGATTTGGTGGAGAACTTCTTTTCTGCTTTCAATATACAATTTTTACCTAGGGAAGGTAATAGACTAGCTGATTCATTAACAGTTGCAGCTAGTACTTTTAAGCCTCCATTAAATCTTAGGCTCGGGTATGAAGTGGAAATCAGGAACAGATCTTCTATTCCAGATAATATAAAGTGTTGGCAAGTATTTGAAGTTGAAGAACATATTAAAATATTTTTGGAAATGGTGGGTGAATTCTCAAACTTTGAGATCGATCAAGAGGATGAAAGTGAAGAAGTTCAAGAAGATGAATCAAGCATAAATTTTCCTTAAAAGGATTCTATAGGAGATGAGAAGATAATGAAGTTGAAGTATAATGTGATACCTAAAGCCTTACTACCCTTGGAGATATTTTTTAATGCTAATTATTTTGTTGTCAATACCAAGAAAACATATTTAGAAGATGATCTTGAAGACTGTAATCTTCGAGCAGAACAACAATAAAAGGTGGTGAGGTTGGCAAAATATGTTCCAAAAGAATTCAAACAGAGGTATCTATATCTTTTCAAGAAATATGTTGATATATTTTCATGGTCTTACGAATATGTGAAGACATATGATACCAGCATCATTCAACATAAAATTCCTTTGAAACTAGGGATTAAGCCATATAAACAAAAATTGAGGCATATAAATCCTTTGTTGTTGCCATCAATTGAGGAGGAAGTTAAGAAACTATTACAAGCTAAAATAATTGTTCCTCTAAGATATTCTAAGTGGGTGGCTGATTCAGTACCTATGAGGAAGAATAGTGGGGAGATTTGATTTTGTATTAACTTCCAAAATTTAAATAGAGCATCTCTGAAGGATAACTATATTCTCCCTAAAATGGATCACATCTTGCAAAATGTAACATGATCTTCTAGATTATCAATGATTGATGGGTTTTTAGGTTATAATCGAATCTCATTGCAACCAAAAGATCAGAAAAAGACAATGTTTACCAGTCCATGGGGAACTTTCATGTATGCTAAGATTCCTTTTGGATTAATGAATGCTGGTGCTACTTTCTAGAGGGATATGGATATAGCCTTCGTAGGTGAAAAAGATAAACTTGTGGTGATTTATTTGGATTACAATATCAGTTTCTCGAAATCATATGAAGAGCATTTGAAGCATTTGCAACAAACTTTTGAAAAATGTAGAAGGTATTGCTTATCCTTGAACACTAAGAAATCTCATTTTTCTTTGAAAGAAGAAAAATTACTTGGCTATATTGTATCTAAAAAAGGGGTTAGAATAGATCCAAAAAGAGTAGAAGAAATTAAAAAAATACCTATATGAAGAAGAAAACAGGAGATTCAAAGTTTTTTGGGAAAAATATTTTTTTTAATAAGGTTTGTCCCAAATTATGCAGAAATTGTTGAGGAAATCACTAAGATGTTGAAAAAGGATGCATAAGTCAAGTGGATCGCAAATTCTAGGGAATATTTTACCAGGATAAAGGAAGCCTTTCAAGAATCCCTTGTATTGGTGAGTCCTAATTATAAAAAGCCTTTCCAGATATTCTCATTTTCCTCTCCTTTTCCTCTTGTAGCCGTACTTTTGCAAAGAAATCAGAAAAATTGGGAGAAACCTATAGCATTCTTGACTAGGATGTTAAGGGATGCAGAGGTGAAGTATAACATTCTAGAGACATAAGCCTATCCTTTAATAAAATCACTAAAGGCTTTTAGATTTTATATTATTCAATCTCAGATTACTGCTTATGTTCCTAATGTTACTGTCAAATATGTGTTGACTCAGAGTGATAGCGATGGAAAAAGAGGAAAGTGTATTGCAAAAATTCTGGAATATGATATGGACATCAAGAAAACTAAGCTGGTGAAAGGATAAGGATTATAAAAAATCTTAACAGATGTTAATCATCAAGCCATGGGAATGAATTTGTTGATTGAAGTTGTTGAATCCAAGATAGAAGAAGAACAAGACTAAGAATAAAGAGCCTAATAACATAATTCAACACAAGTATCTTTGTTATCTGTGGTATAAATACATTGTCCATTATCTATGCTTCGTTAGTTGTCCTTCTTCTTTAAATAGAATAAAATATAAATCTCTCAGAGTCAAAGCTCAAAAGTTTGTAATAGTAGATGGAAAGTTGTATTGGAGAGATCCAATTGGTATTTTATTGCTTTTTCTAATAGAAGGAGAAACTATAGAAGTTGTAAATGAATACCATTTATGCCTTTTTCGTGGTCATTACAGTTGGAAGGTTACAACACATAAGATCTTGATGGCTAGTTTATTTTGGCCCTCTCTGCTTTCTGATGTTTATAAACTTGTGAGAAGTTGTGAAAAGTGCCAAATTTTCTTTGAAAAGAAGAAATTAACACCATTACCATTGATTCTTTTGTTTATGGAGGAACCCTTTAGAAAATGGGCTCTATATTTTATAGGGGAGATACATACACCCCTTAGTGGACAACATAGATGGATTTTTACAGGGATAGATTATTTTACTAAATGGATGGAAATTGTTCCAACGAGGAGGGCTAATGATTCAATGGTAATTAAATCTTTGGAAGAAAATATTTTCAGTAGGTTTGGTTGTCCAAAAAGGTTAGTAGTAGATAATGCTCAAGTTTTCCAATCTACGGAGCTAATTGGTTTTTGCTAGAAATATAATGTGATACTCTCTCATTCTACTACCTATCACCCCCAAGGGAATGGGTTGGAATAATCTTCAAAAAAAGACCTTGTGAAAATACTTAAGAAAACTATTAGAGAGAATTAGAAAAAATAGAATTCAAAGCTGAAGTTTTCCTTATGGGAAAAAATAGTTACTACTAGGAGGTTGACTAGAAAATCACCTTTTGAGTTAGCATATGGAGAAGTTGTTTTATTTCCAAACTTGTTAGCAAAACCTGTTGTGGAACTTATTCAAGATTCTGAGCAAGAACTAAATGAACTCACAAGGAGAATGAATAAATTGGTGGAATTGAATGAAAATGGGGAGAAAGTAATGGAGAATCTGATCAATTACCTAGAAAAAATGAAGTTAATGTTTGACAGAAAGGCTAAATATATTCCTTTTCAATCTCGATATTTCGTTCTTCGATGGGATGTAAGGAGAGAAGATAAAGGAAAACATGGCAGGTTTTCTCCTCTATGGTTTGGTCCTTTTAGAATAGAACAAGTTAGAACCAATAACACTTTCATTATGGAAAATTTGGATGGTGAATTGTTACAAATGCCAGTAAATGGGTAGTATTTCTGACGCAGCACGGAAGCAGAATAAAAAAAACCCCAAAATCACCCCGCGAATCCCCTTTAAACTATAACCTGATTATTTTCCTTTTATCTGAAATACACTGAAAAACCTGTTGTAACAATGAATATTTACCTTTTTAATCAGAGCGCTCATCGTACTCGAAAGGTAACACACCGATCTTTGGTGACCATTGATCTGGAGCGATGAGATCTGATAGTCCAGATTAAATTTCTTGATCATTAGTCGCAAGGCCTTTGATTCAGCACTTTCCTTTGGCAGAGTCCTGATGCGATTTATCGCTAATTGCTATCAGCAATCGCTACTTTCCCTGCTTAAAGGCTTACCGCTCCCCCTCAAGAGTTTCGATGTGATGTGTCGGCAATCGCATGTCACAAGTTTTCAGGGTTGAGCCTTTAACATATGCCGCTCTGCTTTTGCGATGCGATATGTAATGTTTCACGGACCCGATAACATTAAAAACCTCCTTCCATAATATTTGAAGTCCAGATTCCAAATCCGACTAAGTTTTGCACCGATTCTTAGTGTAATTTGGGTTTTCCACCTGTGGGACCAAAACAATATAATAAACTCACCAATTATTATTTTAACTCTGTGTTTCTGATTGTAAAGTATGGAAACGAGGCAATCATTGATTCTTTCCTGAACACAAACAAAGCATATGAAAGCACAATACGCTTTCCACAGGTTTGATCATGAAATTACACAGACAACATCATTTATCATAAATAAAAGGGTTACAGAGTCTCGGCCTTGGGCCTGATTACAACAAAATAAAAGACCTCTGTTTCCTATGAAATCCACACACTATTTTGCTCTCACTCCACTAAATCCACTCCTCAATCCTCTTTGTTTTCATTACATTTTTCCTTCCTTTTATAAATTGGATATCATTCTAACTATGTCTAACAAATCAACCCTATCTTTAATAAATCTAACAGCAAATCTTCTAATTCCTAGCTCTATCTCACACCTATGCTAACAACTCATCTTTGAGGCTAGAATAAGACAATTTCTGTCTTATTACAATAATGAAATACAACTCATTTTTTTGAGAGATCAAACCCTCTTAGTAAAATTGATTTTTGACCAATCAGGTCAATGAAATTCAACTTGTTTAGCCACAACATGCGAACAAACTTTCACATTGCTGGCTAAGTCTAGATGCTCCTGTATCAGACTCCCAGGGAAGAAAAGAATCGTCCTTCAAACTTTTAGGACTTACTCCATACTTTTGTAATTCTGTTGTTGTCAACCAGCTAGCATCCTCCACTGGTTGTCTTTTCCATTTGACTGGATATTGGAAATAAGTCTGTCCTCTAGTTCTTTTGGATACTCTTTTCTCCAAAACAACTTCCACTTCTTTCTTAGCTGTCTTTGGCATTTGTTCTTCCCAGTTCATGGTTTGAACTTCATCTCCTGTAGTTTCCTCCTATAGCTTTGTCTCTGCCTCTTTGTATGGATACAAATATGCAACGTTAAAAATGGGTGATATTCCAATCCTTTCTGGCGACGCAATTTCATATGCATTAGTTGAAAACTTTCTTACAATTTTACATCGTCCTATCTTTTTCATTTTTAGTTTGTTGTAAGTTTTAACAGGAAATCTTTCTTTTCTCAAATATACCATCACTAAATCTCCCACTTGGAATTCTTTCTCTTTTCTTTTCATATCTACCCTCTGCTTGTATTTGCTGCTACTTTCTTGCAATCTGCCTATGACTTCTTCCTATAGTCTCTGCATCTGTTCTACAAACTCTTCATCTTTTGCACTTTTGGTCTCCTGTTTACCCAAATCCCTGAGCTCATACACACCTCTTGGATTCATTCCAAAAACAATCTGAAATGGAATCGTTCCAATACTTCAATTTGGAGTATCATAAACTCAGCTTGAGCTAGTGCTAAATTCCACTACTTAGGATTTTGATACACTAAACTCCTCAATATATTCCCCAAGCTCCTATTTACTAATTCTGATCCAAATGGATCCTAGAAAACCCTCTAAGTCTTCAAAGTCTTCTAAACATTCAAGACTATCGCAGAAGAAGAGCCTTTAAAAAAAAAAATGGATTACACTATCAGGAGGGAAAAACATTGAGAAACAGTTGAAAAACAAGTTATCTGCAGCGATGCAAAGGAGCCTTGGATCTGGCCAATCAACGGTCTAGATCTAATTGGCACATCACAATCAGCAGTGACAGGCGTAAGCTATTGGGGGGAAACCATATAATAGTTACGATCGCGATCAGCGGGGTCAATGAGGATCGTCAATCAAGCTCGCAGGTCGACGGCTCAAGTTGAACCCTGATATCGCAATTACAAACATACAGGAACACTTTCCCAACGGTCTGGGCTCATGCGATTGCAACGAGTCGCATCGCAAATTCACATCAGAGCTACACACACACACACACAGCTATATATATATATATATATATATATATATATATATTATATATATATATATCTATAGATATATATATATATATATATTATTTATATATATATATATATATTATATATATATATTATATATATATATATATATTATATATATTATATATATTATATAATATATATATATATATATATAGCTGTGTGTGTGTGTTGTGTAGCTCTGATGTGAATTTGCGATGCGACTCGTTGCAATCGCATGAGCCCAGACGTTGGGTAAGTATATATATATATATATATATTATAATATATTCCGTGACGCGATAGTTGGACCCGATGACATTATAAACGATGTTTGATATTTGTTGAGATCCGTCAAATGACAGTTTTGTGTGTATTGTCGCGTATTTCTTTTGATAAACGAAATATGAAGGGAGGCGCCGATGCGATGAAACCCAAACCCGAAAGGGTTTGCGAATGAAAATATATATTATTTCAAATCCGAATGAAGCCACTTTTATGGGATTTTAATGTTTTAATGTATTTTTAAATATAAAAGGAAATCCACAAAACAAGCGGGATTTCGGGAGGACCAAAGGTGGTAAGTGGTTTGGGTCGGGCTCCACCCGAGCCCATACACTGGTTGCCACGTGTCCAGGATAAGAAGAGAGAAAACCACCCTCATCGGGCAGTTAACCCCCATACGAAAGAGTCGCCCGAAATGAACCATAACCATTGGATCTGGATCTCCCAGATCAGCAGTGGAGATGCGATGTCGATATACAGGTGGATTAGATAGAAGTTATAAGGCGGATTCATAATGTTTCAAGTCCGATAAATGGAAATTTGGTGGAGTTTCACAGTTTTGAATGTATTTATCTGTGTAAATAGAGAATGGTTATTTTGGGGATTTCAAAGGCCTGATGACCCATTTCGTTACAGAACAAGTGGCCACCATCCCTGGAAGCATTTAGCAATGATTACTAACGCTTAGAGCGGGATCTGAGTGGACAGAGGTCGGGAAGCCAAAGAGCCTGAGAAGTAGAAATGAATAGACAACATAGCTTGGCTTTAAAGCCACAAACAGAGAGCAAACAGAGGCAAGCATTATTGGAGGGAGTGCTGAGATAGAGAAAAGACAAATATCGAGAGTGATAGAGAGAGACTGTGTACTCAGAGAGGCTTGAGGGATTCAAGCAAAACTCTTGTTGTTGTATCTATTGTGTTGAGGCTCAAATTGAGTTCACTGTTGTAAAACTCTATCTTGAAAACATAATAGAGAGGTCACCACTGAAGGCTGGACCAGGAGACGTAGCCCAGAAGTGTTGGGTGAACTCCTTATTAAACTTGTTGTGTTTATGTGTGTTGTCTAATATGTTTCTTTTACTGTTTCATTGTCTATGTATTTCGTAATCTTGTCAATCCATTGCACAAAGTAACATAGGCCATCCATGCACATGAGTCTGTAATACCTTAATAATTGTCTAAGATCTCATTTTCAGATCAAGTGGTATCAGACCTTTAGGTTGCTAAGGTTAGACAAGCTTGTGATGGATTGTTGAATGCTAACTAGGTGAAAGCTCAAATTAGGAGAAGGAGAACTAGTTGAGGCTAACCCAAAGATTGGAAGAGTCTATCCTAGGAGGAAAATGACAGAAGAAATTCCCTTGGAATCAAACTCTTAGTTCATGGACAGTTTCATGACCATGATAGTCATGGTAGAAGAGATGTATCGAGAATTTAAGAAAGGCCAAGGGGAAAGCCCTTTAGCATCTCAAACAAGCAAAGGAGTAGAGGAACCTATTCTAGTTTCCCATTTAGAAGGCAAAGGGAAAGGGGAAGAACCTCCTCCATCAACACCTCCTTCTAGCCCTAAAAATAAAAGGAAGAAGACTTCTATGATTAAATTAGATGTAAAATTTGATTTTCCAACATATGATGGAGAATTAAATGCAAAAAGGCTAGATAATTGGATTACACAGACTGATGTATATTGCAGGGTGTAGAAAATCAATTCAGAAAGGAGAAAGATTCAGCTGGCCAACCTTCGCCTTAGGGGAACTGCCCTAGTGTGCTGGGAAGGCAGGACACAAGCTGATTTGAAGAAGCATGGTAAAATTATTTCTATCAGGAGTGAATTTGTTTCTGCCATTAAAAAACAATTCTATCCACTAGCTTATATGCAGCAAGCGATGATGAGTTGGCAAACTCTTCGCCAATTAAAGGGGCAAAGTGTACAAAGCTATACCTAGGAATTTAGAAAAAGAGCTCAAATTCCAGGCATTTCTCTAGACTCACCTAAAACTTTGTTGAAGTATATAGGTGGTATACATAGCTATTTTAGGCACACCATTCTCATGTTTAACCCCACTAGCATAGATGAGGTATCCATTTAGGCTACACATTTAGAGGCTAGAGGCAAGAATGTGAACCCAGATATTGGGGGATCATCAAAACCCACTGCAAGAAAGAACAAGGAAAAGAGGAAGCATGAATGGAAAGAGAGGAAGGTAAATGTTGTACAGAAAAAGAAACCTTCATGCACTCACTGCAAGAAGGATGGACATGATGATGAACATTGCTGGTCTTTGCATCCGAAGCTGAAACCCAAGAAGTTCGATGGCAAAAAGAAGAAGACTGCTGCTACTATTCAGAAAGATTTGGGGTCAGACTCAGGTGATGAAACAACAATCACAACCACATGTATAAAAGGTAAAAATTTTGAAGCATATACCAGTAATTCTGCACAAACTATTTATAATGAAGAAAATGAGAGGAAAAGACATGAGCTTTTTCATATTAGAGTTATTTCCAAACATCAAAAGATTGATACTTTATTTGATAGTGGCTCACAATTAAACTTGATTTATGAAGCGATTGTAAATAAATTGGGATTATTAACCACCCTCATCAGAAGCCATATCCATTAGGTTGGGTATGTGATAAAGCAAAGCTACAAGTGACTAGACAATGTAAACTTAGGTTTTCTTTTGGGTCAGCATTTTTAGATGAGGTTCAATTAGATATCATTCCCTTGGATATATGTGGAATTGTTTTAGGAAGCCCTTACTTGTATGATAGAAAAGCCATTTTCTATAGAGCTGAAAATAAGTATCAACTCACCAAAGATGGAATAGAATATATTGTAAGAGCTCATAAAATCAAAAATAATTACACTCTCATAAACTCAGGGCAGATGAAAAGAATTGTAAATTCGTGCAAGCAATTTTTACTGATGGTTGTAAAGGAAAAGAATCCTGATAAAACCAATATATTTTAAGGTTGTGATGCTAAACAGAAAGCTAATTTAGATAAATTTGTTTCATAATATGATATCCTATTTCATGAACCTAAAGGTTTGCCACCCAAAAGGGAAATTGTACATGATATTCATTTGCAGCAATATGCTCCATTGCCTAAAATTGGAATGTACCGGTTATCTTCTTTAGAGAATGTAGAGATCAAGAAGCAGGTACAGGAGTTGCTCGACAAAGGGCTCATAAGACCAAGCACATCACCATGCGGATCTTCAATCGTGTTTGTGAGAAAGAAAGATGGTTCGTGGAGGATGTGCATTGATTACAGAGCACTGAATAAACTAACGATCAAGAATCATTATCCCCTTCCTCGCATTGATGATCTATTGGATCAGCTGAAAGAAGTTGTTTACTTTCCAAGTTGGACTTGCGTAGTGGCTACCATCATGTCAGAGTAGCAGAACAAGATGCATGGAAGACTGCTTTCAAAACAAAGCAAGGGTGGTATGAATGGCTAATTATGCCTTTTGGCTTAACTAACGCTCCTGCCACTATCATGAGAGTTATGAATGATATACTCATTCCGTTTATTGATGATTTTGTAATTGTATATTTAGATTACATTCTTCTTTTCAGTAAAACATGGGAAGAACATTTGAAGCATGTAAAGCAGACTCTAGATGTTTTGAAAAGATAAAATCTCTATGTTAAGTTATCAAAATGTGAATTTAGAAAAACATCTTTAAATTATTTGGGTCATATTGTAGGGGGTGGTGAACTGAAGATAGATCCCTCTAATGTTGAAGTCATTGTGAACTGGCCTAAACCCAAATCTGCTACAGAAGTTAGGAGCTTCCTAGGAGCAGCACAATATTGGAGAAAGTTTATTGCTAACTTTTCCTTGATTGCAGCTCCCTTACATGCTTTAACAGGATTGAATAAGGTGTTTCAACGGGGAGGCAAACAACAGAAAGCCTTCGACACCTTAAAAGAAAAAAGTAGTACAACACCAGTACTAGCATTGCCAGATCTTCAAAGACCATTTGAGATCGAAACAGATACTAATGACTATGTCATGGGAGCAGTGTTGACCCATATGTTATCATTCTGAGACATTTAATTCTACAGTTGTTAATTATCCCACATATGATAAAGAATTGTATGCATCAGTTAGAGTGTGAAAAAGTGGAAACATTACTTAATGGGAAAACACATAGTTATACACACTGATCATCAACCACTTCAGTATTTGCACTCACAAACTAAATTGCAGCAATCAAGACACTATAGGTGGATGGGTTTCCTATAGCAGTTTCATCTAGTCATCAGATATAAGAAAGGCATACACAATAAAGTTGTGGATATGTTGTCTAGACCAATCATAAATGCATCTACTATACTTAAGCATAATTCAGTATTGCATGAAAGCTACATTGAAAAATATGCTCAAGATGTAGATTTTAAAGATGTATATGCAACTTTAAGTCATGAAAAACGAGTAGAAGAATTGGATTATCATGTTAAGGAGCAACTCTTATATCATTTGAGAAAGTTATGCATTCCTCAAACTAAAAGAGTTAACATAATCCGAGAAGCACATACTTCTCTAATATAAAGTCATTTTGGTGTAAGTAAAATAATTGCACAATTGCAAAGATTCTGTTATTGGCCAAGAATGCATGAAACAATTTCTAGATATATTAAAGGGTGTACCATGTGTGCGAAAAGCAAGCCCAGCAATAGAAAATTAGGCTTGTACACTCCACTTCCAATTCCTTCTCGTCCTTGGAAAGTGTTTCCATGGACTTTGTTGGGGGATTTCCAAAATCTAGAAAAGGTCATGACTATTTATATGTTATTGTGGGCAGGTTCAGCAAAATGTGTATTTTAATACCTTGTAACAAGCAGATTACAGCTGAACAAACAGTGAAGTTGTTCTTTCAACATGTCTAGGTGCATTTTGGGTTACCCACTTCTATAGTATCTGATCGAGATTCCCAATTTGTTGGGAAGTTTTGGTCAAGTCAGTGGGAATTGATGGACACCAGACTAAATAAGAGCACAACCTTTCATCCACAAACAAATGGCCAAATAGAGGTGGTCAACAGGACAGTGATCCAGTTGCTCAGGGGCTATTGCAGCAAACATCCCAAGCTTCGGGATGAACATTTGTGTTATGTGCAACATGCTTACAACCGTGCTAAACATTCTTCTACACAAAGATCTCCTTTTGAGACTTGTTTTGGTTTTACACCAAAGTCTCCCTTGGATTTTGTCTTTAGTAAAGACATAGAAATTAATGAACACAGTGATGTGGACAAAGCAACCAATTTCATTGAATAGATCCAAGAAATTCACCAAGTAGTGCAGGAACAGTTAGAACAGAGCCATGCCAAGTACAAGGCAAGGCATGATAAGCATCGAATTGAACATAGCTTCCAAGTTGGTGATCAAGTCTGGTTGTACATTAGCAAAGACAGAATGCAAGGTGAGGGAAAGACGCTAAAGCCAATAAGGTATGGGCCTTTTAGGATACTTGAGAAAATTGGTGAGAACGCTTTTCGCCTTGATTTTCCAGCTTACATGCACATTTATTCAGTGCTTAATGCAGAGAATTTGAGACTGTTTGAACTTTCATTAATTGAAGATCCCGAAGAGCAAAGTCAGTTCCCTTCTATTGATGATATGTTGCTTGAATATCTCAATGAGTTGCAGGAAGATACAGTTCTAGATAGGAAGGTGAGAACTACGCGTAAAGGGGATATTGAGTACCTTAGAATTGGACTCAAAGGATCAAAACCAAGCAGTGGATGATAGACGGAAATTGGGCAAGTGAGGAAGTTGCATCCTCACTTGATTGATGCTTAAAAACCAACTTTTGGTGGTCCAAAAGCCTTTTTCAGTGGGAAGGCGTGATCCAAATGGATCCTAGAAAACCCTCTAAATCTTCAAAGTCTTCTAAACATTCAAGGTTATCGCAGAAGAAGAGCCTTTAAAAAAAAAATTAGACTACACTATCGGGAGGCAAAAACTGTGAGAAACAGTTGAAAAACAAGTTATTAGCAGCGATGCATAGGAGCCGTCGGATCTGGCCGATCAACAGTCCAGATCCGGTCTGCACATCGCAATCGATAGTGACAGGCATAAGCTATCAGGGGGCAACCATATAGCAGTTGCGATCACGATCAGCGGGGTCAACGATGACCGTCGATCAAGCGCGCGGATCGATGAACCAATTTGAACCCCAATATCTCAATCGAAAAACACAAAGGAACGCTTACCCAACAGTCTGGGCTCATACGACATGTGATTGCGATGAGTCGCATCGCAAATTCGCATCGCAGCTACACATAGGAGCGGACATATATATACACACACACATACATATATGTGACGTGATAACCGGACTCGATAACATTATAAACGATGTTTGATATCTATTGAGATCCATCAAACAACAGCTTTGTGTGTGTTATTGCGTATTTCATTTGATAAATGAAATACGAAGGGAGGTGCTGATGCGATGAAACCCGGACCCGAAAGGGTTTGCGAATGAAAACATATATTATTTCAAATCTGACTAAAGCCATTTTTATGGGATTTTAAAGTTTTAATGTATTTTTAAATATAAAAGGAAATCCATGAAACAAGCGGGATTTTGGGAGGACCAAAGGCGGTAAGTGGTTTGGGTCGGGCTCTGCCCTAGCCCATACACTGGCTGCGACGTGTCCAGGCTAAGGAGAGATAAAACCACCCTCATCATGTGGTTAACCCTCGTACGAAAGAGCTGCCCGAAATGAGCCACAGCCGTTGGATCTAGATCTCCTAGATCAATGGTGGAGATGCGATGTCGATATACATGCGGATTCGATATAAGTTATAAGGTGGATTCATAATGTTTCAAGTCCGATAAATGGAAATTTGGCGGAGTTTCATAGTTTTGAATGTATTTCTCTGTGTAAATATAGAAGGGTTATTTCGGGGATTTCAAAGGCCCGATGACTGATTCCATTACAGAACAGGTGGCCACCATCCCTGAACATGTTTAGCAATGATTTCTAAAACTCAGAGGGGGATCAGAGCGGACAGAGGTCGAGAAGCTAGAGAGCTTGAGAAGGAGAAATGAATAAACAATGCAAATTGGTTTTAAAGCCATAGATAGAGAGCAAACAGAGGCAAGCAGTATTGGAGGCAATGCTGAGACATAGCAAAGAAAAAGACAGAGAGTGATAGAGAGAGTTTGTGTACTCAGAGAGTCTTGAGGGGTTCAAGCAAAACTCTTGTTGTTGTATCTTTTGTGTTGAGGCTCAAATTGAGCTCGCTGTTGTAAAACTCTGTTTTGAAGACATAATAGAGAGGGCGCCACTAAAGGCTAGACTAGGAGACGTACCCCAGGAGTGTTGGGTGAACTCCTTATTAAACTTGATGTGTTTATGTGTGTTGTCTATTATGTTTCTTTTACTGCTTCATTGTCTATGTATTTCAAAATATTATCGATCCATTACACAAAGTACCATAGGCCATCCATGCACATGAGTCTGTAACACCTTAATAATTTTCTAAGATCTAATTTTCAAATAAACTTCGGTTTGTCCATCTATTTTAGGATGGTATGCTGAACTAAAATTGAGGTTAGCTCCCAGTTTCTTCCAAAGAGTTCTCCAAAAATGCCCTACAAACTTTTTATCTCAGTCAGACACAATACTTACAGGTAACCCATGTAATCTTACAATTTCTTAAAAGAATAAATTAGCTATGTGTGTTTCATCACTAGTCTTCCTACATGAAATGAAATGTGCCACTTTGGAAAATATATCTACTACAACATAAATGGAATCATTCCCTCTCTAGGGTTTTGGTAATCCCAAAACAAAATCCATGCTAACTGCATCCCATGGTTAGTCTGCTATTGGAAATGGGTGATACAATCTTGCATTCTGACTCCTTCCTTTTGCATGCTGACATATCTTGCATTTCTCAACAAACTTCATAACATCAGTCTGCATTTTTGGCCAATAATAAAAAGCATTCAGCTAAGAAAAGGTTTTATCTTGTCCAAAGTGACCAGATAAGCCTCCACTATGTTTCTCCTTTATTATGTTTTCCCTCATAGAACATTTGGAAATACACAACTTATTGCTTTTAAACAATAGGCCTCCTTGAATGAGATAGTCCAACCACTTACTTCTCTTATGACTCATTGGATTTTGAACTGTTGTATAGATATCTTTGAAATATGCATCATACTTGTACATTTCAATCATTTCCTCAAATCCTACAACACCAACTTTGAATTCTTGCATAATAAAACTTACCCTGCTCAATGCATCTGCTACTTTATTTGACTTACCACTCTTGTGCTTTATTACAAAAGTAAAACTTTGCAGAAATTCTACCCTCTTGGCATGTTTCTGATTCATCTTCCACTGGTTATTGGTGAACTGTAGGGCATGATTGTCTTAATACAATATGAATTCTTTTGGCAACAAATATTGTCTCCATTTTTTCAAGGCCTACACAATAGCATAAAGCTCTTTATCATAAGAAGAATATTTCTTATTTGCATCATTCAATTTCTCACTGAAGTATGTTATCATTCTTTGCTCCTAACTCAGAACTGCACCAACTGTGACTCCACTAGCATCTGTTTCTACTTGAAAGACTTTCTCAAAATCAGGTAAAGAAAAAATTGGTTCCTCTGTGATTTTCTTCTTCAACAAATTAAAATTTATGTCTGCTGCTTCTGTCCATTTGAATTGTAGGTTTTAACCCTATACAGAAATTACCTGCATACAAATTCTAAAACATAGAAAATAAACAATGCAAGAGCATAACACATAAAACACATATACACAGAGATTTTCCCCTGGATCCCAAATCGAGACTACCAGCTTGATTTTCATTATGTTCCTTTCAATGTTACAATACATATTTATACATGCCGAAGCATCCAATACCATGGATCGAAAACCATCGCATCCAAAACCATGGACCGAAAAACATTGCATCCAAACCCATGGACCAAAAACCATCGCGTCTAAAACCATGTGCGAAAATCATGCACAAAACCATAGGTAGGTCTGCCCAACCTAACATAGGGTCCAAAACCAAAATTTTCCGAGGTGCTGCCCCGGACACCATAGAGTGGGGTTACCTGCACCCCTCAAACCCCTTGTGACTCCCCCTGCTATGCAATCGGTGCAACAAAAGGGGGGCTCTACCTCCGTTCTAACCCCCCAATTAACTATGTGGGCTAGTCATGGAAAGAATATAACACAACCCAACATTCTCCCACTTGTTGTTTTCTTTCCACAGGGGGCCACAAGAGAGCTTAGTCATTTATCCAGGCCTGCAACGCCCATTCTTTCTCTACACCAAGAGAACTTCTCAGAGCTCACGAATTTTGTCAATGCATCTGTAGTATTCTCCTGGATCCCCAATACCACCTAAGTGTTGGGACCCGTGGGTTATGATACCATAATCACTAGTGCCACACAAATAACTGAAAACCCGCTTCACTGCTGTCTAATGCTCCTTTCTTGGTTTTGACATAAACCTGCTCAATACTCCCACTGCATGTAGAATGTTTGGTCTAGTACAAACCATTGCGTACATCAAGCTACCAACTGCACTTGCATATGGAACACGGGACATATCCTCTTCCTCTTCTTGTGTCTTGGGACACTGTTCAGTAGATAACTTTACACCTATAGGAATAGGAACCTTCACCGGTTTACTATCCTGTATATTAAACCTCTGCAATATTGTCTCGACATACTTCCTCTGGTTTAACCAGAGCTTCGTCTTTTCCCAATCTCTTTTAATTTCCATTCCCAAAATATAGTTTGCAGCACCAATATCTTTCATGTCGAATTTGGAGGACAAATGGGTCTTCAAATCCTGGATAATTTCTTTGTCATTTCCAACCAACAACATATCATCCACATACAAGACCAGATAAATAACACGGTCACCAATTAATTTAAAATACACACAATGATCTACTTTGCTTTTGGTGAAGCCAAGTCCCCGTATAAATGTATCAAATTTCTGATACCACATCCTTGGTGACTGTTTTAACCCATACAGAGACTTCTTTAACTTGCATACCAGTTCTTTCTTACCCTTCACTGCAAAGCCTTCAGGTTGCTTCATGTAGATTTCCTCTTCCAAATCCCCGTGAAGAAATGTTGTCTTCACATCCATCTGTTTTACCTCAAAATCAAAAGCAGCAGTAACAGATAAAAGTAATCTAATAGAAGTTACCTTGGCAGCAGGAGAAAAAATATCACCAAAATTAATTCTCGACACCTGGGAATAACCTTTTGCTACCAACCGAGCTTTGTATTTCTCCACCTTTCCTTCTACGTTTGTCTTCTTCTTGAACACCCATTTGCTGCCAATGGGTTTCCTTCCATCCGGAAACTCCACCAGATCCCAAGACTCATTTTTGTGCAAAGATGTCATTTCATCAACCATGGCCTCTTTCCAAAGTTTTCCATCTTCTAAATCTACTGCTTCCTTCACATTTTTTTGGATCATCATTAGTAATAGATAAAGAAAAATTTGAATAGAAAGCAGATGGACTATACCTTTCTGGCTACCTTCTTTCTTGAACTGATCTTGTCACACTTGGAGTTTGTGGCTCTTCATCTTCTGATTCCTCCTTTGTTGTAGAGTTTGATTCTTCCTCCTTTAGCTCAAACTCTATCTTCTCAGGTTCCTTTTGTTGGACTTCATGTTTAATAACATCTTTCACCTCTCTGAACACCACATCTCGGTTGTACACAACCTTCCTTGTTACTGGGTTCCAAAGCTTATAATCCTTAAAACCATCCTTATACCCAACAAAGATGCATTTTTCAGATTTAATATCCAACTTGGTTCGTTTCTCATTTGGAACATGTACATATGCATCACATCCAAATACCCTCAGATGTGAAAGAGAGGGTTTCTTACCAGTCCATACCTCTTGTGGAGTATTATCCTCCAACGCTGATGAAGGTGATCTATTGACTAGGTAACGTGCTGCCTCCACCACCTCTGCCCAAAATTGTTGTCCTAACTCGGCACCACTGAGCATGCTTCTTGCCCTTTCCATCAACGTCTTGTTCATTTTTTCTACAACTCCATTTTGCTGAGGTGTATATGGAGTAGTATTCTGTCGTGCTATACCACAACTCTTATAGAATTCTTGAAATTCCTTACTACAAAAATCTCCACCGTTATCTGTCCTCAGCACCTTTATCTTCTTCTCTATTGGTTTTCCACTAGAGCCTTAAATTCTTTGAACTTTTCAAAGACTTCAGGTTTCTTCTTAAGGAAATATATCAATGTATTCCTTGAGAAGTCATCTATAAATGATAAATATTACACAGACTTACCCAGTGATGTAACCTTCATAGGTCCAAACATATCATTGTGCACAAGCTCTAATATTTGTTTCGCCCTCTTACCACCAGAGGGGAAACTCACCCGATTTTGCTTCCCATATACACAATTTTCACATAAATCAAAATCAAAAGAGATATTATTCATACTTTCTACCATACCTTTACCATGAAGTATTCGAAGGCCCTTCTCTCCAATATGTCCAAGCCGTTGATGCCACAGCATGGTCTTCTCTCTAGAGACCGCTAGATTTTCTGCTCCACTTTTAGGAACCACAGAACTGTTGCACCCATCAACAACCGTGCTACCTTGCAACTTGTACAGAGTTCCAATCCAAACTCCCCGCATCAATACCAATGATCCCCGATCCATCTTGCAGGTATCCTTCTCGAACATTGTTTTTACACTTGCATCATCCAACTTGCTTACAGAAATCAGATTTCTGGCCAACGAAGGAATATGTAGAACACCCGGAAGGGTTCTAACCCTTCCACCTTGCAACTTCAACTTTACTTTTCAGCGACCAACGATTCTAGCCTTCCTGTCATCCACCAAGAAGACATCACCACCATCATATTTCTCATACTCGCAGAACCACTCTCTATGGGGAGTGAAATGAAAGGATGCACCTGAGTCAATCAACCATGCCTCATGATCTACATGTGTACTTGAAGAAGCCAAGTACACATCCCCACCTTCATCTGAGGTGGTTTTCACCTCTGCAGAAGGAGCTTCATCAAATCCCTTTCCTTTATCAGGAGCTTTAGATTTACAGTCCCTTTTGTAGTGCCCTTCCTTTCTGCATTTCCAACACACCACCTTTACAGGTTTTCCTGGAGATTTAGATCTCCCACTCCATGACTTATTTTTGTTTCTGTTCTAGGACCGTCCTCATACAAACAAGGAATCACCATTCTCGCTCTCCATATTTTTCCATCTCATCTCCTCCATCAGCAAGGATGAGACTACTTCATCAAACTGCAAGGTAGATGCATTGCTACCTATTGCAATAACCAGACTATCCCACAAATATAGTAGAGAACACAACAAACTAATGCACTTATCTTCATTTGAAATTTTAATATCAACAGATACTAATTGACTTACCACAGTATTAAATGCATTCAGATGCTCTGTCACTGAGTCTCCATCTTTCATCCTTAGGTTATACAGCTTTTTCCGCAGGAACAATTTATTCACCAAAGACTTAGATTGGTACAAAGTCCCTAACTTGTCCCACAAAGCCTCTTCCCCGTAGCTTCCCCTGATACATTTTGCAATACTGAATCTGAGACACACAAACGTATTGTTCTCTTTTCCTTCTGATCCAACTTCTTCCATTCTTCATCGGACACTCCCGTTGGTTTAGTACCCTGGATCTACCACGATCCACTGATCTTTATCCACCAACAGATCCTCCATCTTGAGTTTCCACAACTGAAAACTCTGACCATTAAATTTCTCGATCTCTATCTTTCCACTACTCGCTATCTTCTTTCACCACCAAAATCGATCTCGCAGATCTCCCACTGAACAGGGTCTTCCACAGGCTCGAGCAAAACCCCTCAGCAACAAAGGCATCCCCTTGAAGCCGAAACACCTCCGATACAAAAATGTAGGTTTTAACCATGTATATAAATTACCTGCATACAAATTCTAAAACATAGAAAATAAACAATACGAGAGCATAACACATATACACAAAGATTTTCCCCTGGATCCCAAAACCAGGACTTACCAGCTTGATTTTTCATTATGTTCCTTTCACTATTACAATACATATTTATACATGCCAAAGCATGCAATACCATGGACCAAAAACCATCGCATCCAAAACCATGGACTGAAAACCATCACGTCTAAAACCATGGACTGAAAACCATCACGTCCAAAACCATGTGCGAAAATCATGCACAAAACCATAGGTAGGTCCGCCGAAACTAACATAGGGTCCAAAACCAAAAATTTTCAGGGCAGCATAGAGTGGGGTTACCTGCACCCCTCAAATCCCTTGTGACTCCCCCCACTACGCAATCGGTGCAACAAAGGGGGGGCTCCGCCCCCCTTCTAACCCTCAATTAACTACGTGGGCTAGTCGTGGAAATAACATAACACAAACCAACCTGAATGTTTGATTGATCTCCTTGATTGTCTCAAGGATTAGTGTACAAATCTGACTAAATCCTTTGATAAACTTTCTGTAAAAACTTGCAAGGCCATGGAAGCTTCTTACCTCAAATATATTTTTGGGAGTAGGCCAGTTCCAAATTGCTTGGACTTTCTCTGGATCCATCTTCAAGCCTTCTTTAGAAACTACAAATCCCAAGTAAACTAGTTCTTCCCTCATGAAACTACATTTCTTCAGATTTATCAATAGTTTCTCTTTTTGCAGAGTTTTTAGAACCAACTTAAGACACTTTAAATGTTCTTCTTTACTTTTACTAAAAACTAGAATATCATCAAGATAAACAATAACAAACTTGCCTGCATACTCTTTCAAGACTTGATTCATTAATCTCATGAATGTGCTAGGTGCATTAGTGAGTCCAAAAGGCATCACTAACAACTCATACAACCCACTATTTGTTTTAAATGTAGTCTTCCACTCATCACCTTCTCGTATTCTTATTTGATGATATCCACTCTTCAAATCTATTTTAGTAAAGTATTTTGATCCACTCAAACAATCCATTAAGTCATCCATATGTGGAAAAGGAAATCTGTACCTGATTGTGATCTTGTTGATGGCTCTAGAATCTGTGCACATATGCCATTCTCCTCCTTTCTTTGGACTGAGTACAGTTGGTACAACACGTGGACTAACACATTCTATGATTAGGCCCTTATCCATCAGCTCCTGCACTTGTCTTCCAACTTCTATGTTCTCTTGAGGAGTTAATATGTATGCTACTTTATTTGACAAACTTGCTCCTGGTATTATGTCAATATGATGACTAATGCTCCTGATCGGTGGCAATGCAATCGACAACTCATCCACAATAATATCAGAAAAATCATCTAACAGAAATTTATCTTCTTCAAGAAAATCATCCAAGTTTGTGGAATTCAAAATTACCTTTGGTCTTCCCACAATAGCAAAATGAAACTCCTCATTCTTCACTACTTCATGTAGTAGCTCCTTTTCACTTATCAGCATAATACTACTTCTAGATGTTCCTTTGTCAGCATCTTCCTTCAATGGCAGCAATGTGTGTTTAGTTCCATCCTTCTCCAGAGTATAAGTGTTTCTCCTTCCATCATGAATAGCTTTTCGATCAAATTGCCACAGTCTTCCAAGCAATACATGGCATACATCCATGGGCATTACATCAAATAATATCACATCTTTATACATACCAATTTGTATCTCCACCTTGCATTGTTCAATCACAATAATCTGATGTCCCTTCTGTAACCATGATACCTTGTAAGGAGTAGGGTGCATGGTCTTTGCTAGTCCAAGCTTTTCCACCATCTCTATAGAAACAAGATTGTCAGTGCTTCCACTGTCAATTATTACTTTGCAGCACTTACCTTTTGATTTACAGGTAATTCTAAACAAATTCTTCCTCTGTGTTGGTTCTCCAATCTTTGGCTTTGCCCTAAGCAAAGTCCTTCTCAATAACAGTGATTCACCTTCTTCAGGGGGTTCTTCATTTTCCATAAGTCAAGATGGTTCTAGCTTTGCTTCAGCCACATTCACATTCTTCTAACTTGTTGGTTTATTATGAGGACAATCCCATGACATATGTCCCCATTCTCCACATGTATAACACCGAACATCTTTTCCTCGCCCTCTTCCGCTAGGCACAAATATTCCTCTGTTAAATTCTCCCCTCTGTGGTGGTCTATTACTTGAGCTTCCTGTGTCATGCTGATGCTGTTATACCCTTGGTTTGGTAGTTCCCCTACCTCTTACTGATCTTTTTCCTCTATTCCTTTGACTTTGTTTCCTCAATATCTTCTCTTCTGCTTTCAAACTTGCTTGATATTCATCCCCAATAGTTTTCAGACTTAACAAGCTAATCTCATCTTTTATATCATACCTTAAGCCATTGATATATCTAGCTACCTTTTCCACATCAACCTCTACATTCCTTGCTCTAATACTCAATCTATAAAACTCTTTTGTATATTCTTTAACAGACATTCATTTTTGCCTTAAATTTTGCAATTTCTTAAAAACATTTAACTAATAGTCTTTAGGCAAAAACTTGGCTTTCATTTTACTTACCATTTTGTCCCATTGCTTAATCTTGGATTTCTCTTTCCTCGTTCTTGATGTCTGTACCTTGTCGCACCAGATAGCTACATGACCCCTCAATCTAGTAACTGCAAACTTCACCATCTTCTTCTCATCAACCTCTTCATAGTCAAAGTACTAATCTAAGGATTTGATCCAATCCATTAGCTCTTTTGCGTTCAGACTCCCTTCATACATAGGGATTTCCACCTTAGGTTTTCCTCCTACTTTCGACAACATCTTGATGACTTTGGTAGTTTCATTGTCTTCTTCTACTTCCTCCTTAGGAGATTCTTCTGAAGAAATTTTATCTCCTTCATCAAGTTCTCTTCTCTGGGCAATCTCAATTGTCTCTATTCTCGTACGCAAACTCTAGACCTCTTCTAGTAGAATTGCATTTGCTTCAGGTCTTCCTCGACTAATTCTAGCTCCTCTCCTTGGTGGCAGTTTTGCTGCAAACAATCCTTTCTTCTACTCTGCTACCACAAATGACACAGCACGGAAGCAGACTCAAGAAAACCCCAAAATCACCCTGCGATTCCCCTTTAAACTATAACCCTACTGTTTTCGTTTTATACAAAATACCCTGAAAAGCCAACTAAAACAATGAATATTTATCTTTTCAATCGGTGCGCTCGTCATACTCGAAAGTTAACACACCGATCTTTGGTGACCGTTGATTTGGAGTTGTGAGATCTGACGGTCCAAATTAAATCACTTTATCACTAGTCGCAAGGCCTTTGATTTGACGCTTTCCTTTGGCAGAGTCCTGATGTGATTTATCACTAATCGCTATCGGCGATCGCTACTTTCCCCGCTTAAAGCCTTACCGCTCCCCCCTGAGAGCTCCGATGTGATGTGTCGACGATCGCATGTCACAAGGTTTCGGGGTTGAGCCTGTAACATATGTTGCTCCGCTTTTGCGATGTGATATGTAACGTTTCACGGACCCGATAACATTAAAAGCCTCCGTCCATAATATTTGAAGTCTGGATTCCAAATCCGACTAAGTTTTGCGCTGATTCTTAATGTAATTTTGGTTTTCCACTTGCGGGACCAAAACAATATAATAAACTCATCGATTATGCTTTCAACTTTGTGTTTCGAATTGTAAAGTATCGAAACAGGGCAAACATTTATTCTCTCCCGAACACAAACAAAGTATATGAAAGCACAATACGATTTCTGCAGGTTTGATCATGAAATTACACAGATAGCATCATTTATTCATAAATAAAAGGATCACAGAGTCTCGGCCTTGGGCCTGATTACAACAAAATAAAAGACCTATGTTTCCTATGAAATCCACACACTATTTTTCTCTCGCTCCACTAAATCCACTCCTCAATCCTCTATGTTTTCATTACATTTTTCCTTCCTTTTATAAATTGAATATCACTCTAACTGTGGCTAAGAAATCAATCCCTATTTTTAATAAATCTAACAACAAATCTTCTAATTCGTAGCTCTATCTCACACCTATGCTAACAACTCATCTTTGAGCCTAAAATAAGACAATTTCTAACTTATTACAATAATGAAATGCAACTCATTTTTTTGAGAGATCAAACCCTCTCAATAAAACTAATTTTTGACCAATTAGGTCAATGAAATTCAACTTGTTTAGCAACAACATGTGAACAAACTTTCACATTGGTGGATAAGGCCAGATGCTCCTGCATCAATTTCAACACTGACTTCATTTCATTTCTTCATTGTATATAGCGGTTTGATCATTTTGAATATTTGGTGAGCTATTCATTGCAATGTTTCAAGCTATAATTTTTACTTCATGCCCAAAGTGAAGGAACCAATCTACGGTTCTTAGTGTTTTGTTTTAAAACACTATTCCCAGGTGGAGTGAGATGTTGCAGTTCGTTTTAATTTTTCAGTGTTCAATGACCTATAATGGTTATGGGGGGACTCCATCAAATTTCCTCTGTACAAGAGTCTTCCCCCGTATTATGTTGGCAAGAAAGCGCGAGTGCCATGTAGCCATTTTTCCACTACTCCGTCATCACCTGTCATCATACCCCTCTACACCCCCTCATCCACATCATCTACTAGCTCATCAACCATCTTGTCACCATGTCATCATTCAAATTTCCCATGTTTGCATTTTATTTCATTTTTTCCACCTGTTGTTTTGTTTCCTCTATAAAATCCCATTTCTTTTACTCATTTCATTTGACATTGTCCTGTTATCTTGCTTCCTTGGATCTAATTCTATAAGTTGCAGATCCAATCAGCATTACCCTCCATTAGTCAGGTATTTTCGTGAAATCTCTGACATTCAATATTATCAAAATGTCAAAGAAAACTATTTTAACAAGTTCTTCCCATATTCCATTGACGGACACCGAAAGCGATATATTTGACCCAGTCTACTCCATTGATTACATAGAAATTTACCAGCATGTTCTTCTTAACCAAGCTAAGTCTCATGTATATGTTTCCACTATTAGGTTAGGTGTTTTAGCTACCATGATATCTCAAACCCATGTGTTCCCAAAATTTATATATTGGCTGGTCTCTTCCCTCTATCGTCAAAAATGTTTTTTCTTGAACAAATTAGGTGAAATTTTTTTCAAGTGTCTTCCCTTTTGGTTTAGCAAGCATTATGTTTTCCTTCCTCAATTTCTTACACTCCTTTCTCAAAAGAAACTTTATTTTCTACCTTTCAAGACTTAACTGCATCTAATTATGCTCAATGGACTTTCTTTGTAATGCCTGTTGGGAAGCATTTCCCCATGGAGCCTACTCATTGTCCTTTGGATAGTTTTTTTGAGGAGGTTCGACCTATTCTTCAAATTTTTGCCAGTATATTAGGAAGGGAAGATACAAATATTATTGACAAAGCTATCCTAGGAATGTTCAGTCTGATGATCAGCCCTGAAACAATTTTTGACATACCTGCATTATGGGAGAATATGGTTAATTCTCAATTGACAGATCTTTCCATCACTGCATTTTTTAGATTTCCTTCTCTAATTACTTATCTCTTATTGTATACTCATGTTGAAAGATTCATGCACCTTGGATTAAATATCATGGCGCCTGACAAGAAAAAACAGTGATTGGTATTTTTGACTGATGTGGTAAGAAGTGTTACAAATAATGAGGGCTTGATGCACTTTATTAATTCCTTTTTTATCAGTTTCTTACTTAATCATAAAAAGTTCTACTCCACCTTACATATTACCAAAGGCCCAGTCCTTTCTTCAGCTTAGTAAATATATTAAAGTAGGTGATTGGTTTATATTCGAAGATTATGAAAAAATTAGATTATATGGAGTAGAAATTTCCCCCTTACGGACTCCCTACATTTATGCCTATGATAATTTTTTCATTTGAACTCATTAGGCAGAGTTTGAATGCGGATCAAGTACATTTTTTTCCAACAAAGAAGGGGCATCTATTTAAATTGCCAAGAACAGTGGGACCTTTTGTTGTTAGTAATAGACAAGCTATAGGAGAAGTGCAAAAGGATCTTGAAGATATGAATTTGCAGTTGGGTGAGAAATGGGAATATGACCCTCACCAAATCATTTCAAAGAGGAGAGTGGAAAATTCTTATGCTCCATATGTACATGAACCTCGACTAGATGTCAAGAAGCTAGAAAATGGAGGAAAAACCAGTTTGTCAGGAGGGGTGGAGATTTAAACTCCTCATCAAAGTGAGAAGAATTTAAAGAGAGGAAATGAACATGCCATTGATTTGGAGGAGGAAACAGACAAAAGTACTAAAAGAGTCAAACTATCTGAGGGAGCTAGTTCATCTTATGCATCATGTTTCCAATTGCAGTTAGGAGAAGATATTTGTACACCATCTTCTCCTATTCCAGAAGAGACTGGACAAAGATCTCTTTCATTGATAAAAAAATTGTATTCTTAGAATGAAAAAAAGAACATGAAGGTTAAAGAAAGAATGGAGCCCCAATTGGAGGCTCAGTGTATCTCAGATTACCATACTATATTTCTTTTTGCTATGGATTTGGAGAGAAATCAGCTCAAGCTAGATTTCTCCCACCCCTCCACTTTAACTGTGTCTTTTTCACGAGGTTTCAAGATTGTCAACATGATAATAGGTGCTAGAGAGATCCCACTACTTGATAAAATCAACGTACATAGGTAGAGTGGCGAAATGATTTACACTGATTTGAAACAGACCTCCTTCGTTGCTGGTAGAGTGGAAACTTTATTAGAGAAATTGGTTAATAAATTGAATTTATAAAAATCAAATTATAGATCTTTAACCACTCAAAATGAAGAGTTAAAGAAATTGATTGTTAAAATTAGTGTCAATCCAGAGGATAGAAGTGTTGTTCAAAATTTGTTGCAGGGAGCTAAAATAGAAATCTAGGTGTTGAGGGAGAAATTGAATATGCCCCCCATAGAACATACAATGGCTTCTGAAGTAGCACAAGTGGAAAAATAAAAAGAATCATTGAATAATAAACTTATATAGAGGAATCATGAAATCACCAAGCTGGAGGAAATGAATTCTTTTTTACAACATAAAATTGATTCTCATGTCTATACTATTGCAGTACAAGAAGATTCTGAAGACCGGGATGATAAGTTAACTAGAGTCATGACCCAACCACAAATTTCTGAGAACGAAATGAAGAATATTCAAATGGATTATGAGAGTGACTTGAAGATTATAAAAGCCACTGAAAGAAACTTGGCAATGTCCAATGAGAATGTTGAAAAGTACAAAAATGATTTTCAAGTTGCTTCTCAAGAAATTAAAGAGCTAAAGGAGAAGGTGAAGGGAAATGTGTTCCTTATTCAAGTAGAGAAATTTTATGGAATGATATCATCCATATTGTAAGGAACATCTAGGAATCACTCTCTGTTGTAGAAGAGGATAAGATCATTATGAGAGACGTGTAAAACTTCATCATTGCTGATAAGAAAAATTACAGCAACGACAAAATGATTGATTTCCTTAACTTAGGATCTTCACAGCAGTTAAGGGAATTAGGAGTTGAAGACAAACCTAAGTATGTTTTAGAGATTAATAATATTATTGTGAAGAACCTGTACATGAAAACAACAGAGGAAAAATTAACACAGGTAAAACATGTTGTGATGAAATTCAATATTGATTTTGATAAAATAAAAAGAGCAACTTTTTCCTTCATGTTGGGACCAACAGGGAAATATATTACCCTAGGAGACTTATGAAACTTTGCATGTGGGGGCTAAGACAAAATTTGGTACAAATCATGAAAGAACAATAGTGTTGAAGGGAGCAACAATTGTGAATTATTTGCACAAGGGTTACTAGCTTTTATGGTTAATGAGAACTTTTTTTGTTAACAAACCAACATATAATAGAATTACCAATTTTAGAATGGCACACACAAGGTTTTTCAAGATTCCCAGTTCAGATACAACCATCTGCAAAAAATGCATAGAATGGATGTCCCCAAAAATAACAAGTGAGAAAGTTGGAGCTTCATCTGCACCAGAGTCTTAGATTGCTAAATGAAGCAGTGCCACTTGTCATGCAACAATTTATTTTTGGGATATTTTTGAAATGATGTATTTATGTTTTGTCTTTTAAAAAATTTAATGTTCGAAAGAAATATTAATTCCAAACTTGTTTAGGAAGTTAGTCGTCTTTCCAGTAGACAATTTCTTAATTTTCCTTTTGAAATTTTGTATAAAATCAATTCATAAATAGAAGTAAGGGTTTCGATTTTTGGACCTCAGAAGCAAAAACTTCTTATATTATCAATCTTCATGTGGATTTAAATGAAGAGTTTGAAGTGATTCCAGACACCTGTTGAGAACAAAATGTGTTTCCTGTTATTTTCATTTTATGTTTTTCTTAATAGAACAGAGTAATGAAGTTGTTAGCCTTTAATTTTATAGTTATGCAAAAATCAGATTCATGAGAGTTAAAGTTAAAAGTACCTTAATTATGCACTCCTCTTTTCTATATATCATTACATGCTAACTACATATTTCCTCTAAAGTTGAAAACAAATATTCTGCATTAAACAGCCCGTGTTGAAGAATTTCCACTATCCCTTCTCACTACTCTTTCATTAAAATTGTATTCAACATCAGAAGGCCACTTTGGATAATTGTTTTTCCCATAGAATATTAAGAGCCATTGTCTTTATAATTATAATTTTGGGGGTTTTAAAGCAATGGGACAACAAACTTATTTCATCATAGTTTTAAACAAATGTCTTGGGCACTGAACTCTCCTCAACTAGAGGTTGTCTTCCAAGGTACAATAGAGCCTCAAAAGTAAATATGAGAGATGTGTCCTTTTGAGGTCTATTGAAAGATTCCCAGAGTTGAGCTTTCCACTACTATGAAGAATATTGTGGCTTCACCACAAATAATAAAGAAAAATTTAATGTAGTAAAACAAGGTCTTATTATTGCATGAAGGTAAGCGTTCTGAAAGCTTATGGTAGAAGGAGACTCTAACATAGTGATAGAAGTTATTAAGAAATTGAATCAGGGAAAAGAATGGGAAACTTTAAGTCAGAATTGGCGAACAATAGGATTGATCCAGAAAATCAATGAAATAATTCCCTTCTTTGACTATATTATCCCATCACATGTCCTAATATTTGGTAATAGAGTAGTGGATTATCTGACCAATTGGGATTTTCAGCACATGGGCTTGTCCTTAGATCATCAATGGAGGGATACTCAGATTGGAGAGGAGATGGACTCCCTTCTGCAAATTTTGTCTCAATATGCTCCCCAACCTCAAGAGTGGGAAATGAAAATACATCAGGGCCCCCGATCAGGGTGTGAACTGTCACAATATCCCTCTCGGGATTTAGGACATGAGTGATAAGAAGGGAAGATCAGTTGAAGGGCAGCTACCTCTCGTCTCCAACGTTTGTGGTAGCTGGTGAAGGATGACAGTTCAAAGTATGGTGTTTAATGCGACAGAGGGTTTTGTAGAGTTAAATCCCCAAGGGGTGGAGGAAGGAAACTTGTCTAATGCAATTGTCCCGGTTGAAGGTGGTGGTTGTAGTGGAGGTCTTTGGTGCTCGGAGATAGAAGTCAGGATGCTCAGATTGTCATCATCGGGTCCTAGATGGGATTACCACCCTCTAGTTTATGGCATTGGTATGTGGGTATTTCTCTTTCTCTATGCCTTTTCCTCGGAGTCTGTGACCCATTCGAATGGAAGAAAGTAGGGACGGTTGTCATGTTTTTGGTAATAGAAATGATGGATGGTCCGTATATGACTATTTGGTTCCATGGAAATTCTATGTTGTTGTTAATTTCTCGGTGTGTGATGGAAATCTTGTTTTCTAAAATGGGAAAGTTGGGTGGTTGAGGGATCGTAATTTGGAAACTCAGACAGTTCTAGGTATCTCTGTTTTTTATCTATGTCTTGTTGATTTTCCTATTTCCGTCTTCTTTGGCATACTTTTATCTAAATGGGTGTGTGTGTTCACGACTGGTCTCCCTGCAAATTTGACACTGACTGGTGTGCAAAGAGGGAGGGTTATTGAAAGTTTGGGTGATTTTTACTTTCTCTCTGAAATTTTCCTCTTTACATTTGATTTAAGATTATTTTGTGGTGAAATATATAACCTTGAAGCTCAAGGAGCTAGTTTCTGTTATTCGTTTCATGCAAAGACTTAAATTATTTAGTATTGATCTATGTTATGGTTCTTTTGCCACTGTTGCAGCATCCCTAGAAGTTGGAAGCCTCCAAGGTTTCCTTTGATTTTTTGGACTTCGATCTCTCCTAATAGCCAATGTCTCTTACCTGTCTTTAATGTAATTGTCTTAGGTCTGAGTGATGAGAGTGTGTTTTGTGGTTGCAGGTCGACCTTTTGGAACCGACCCTCATCATCTCCTTACTATGGGTTTCTCCATTGTTTAGTTAAATTTATAATAGGGAAGATGGCATCTTCGACCCCTAGTTCCTGCTCGTCGGGAAAAGGTGGTCAGGGTAAGACCAGGAAGAAAGAAATGAAAGGTAGTAGAGGCTCCCCATCTACTATGCCTCTGAAAAAAAGGGGCAGAAGGTTAGATGTAAAGGTCATACAAGAAGTAATACAATCTTATACAGTTGGTACACAATCCCAAGTGTGTACACGGGAGTCAGAACTTAACCAGTTCGCAGAGACTGAAATACATGTGATGGACTAGCATCTCTTAGCTCTGGATCTGGGGCATACCCATGGCCATGCCACCCAATAAAGGCAGTCAGTGCTTTTGTATTGTCTCATGAAGAATTTGATGACTAAAGCCATTATGACTTTGTCAACCAACACAACTAAGTCATACCCTAGCCTCCAAGATATCCGAAAGGAATTGCAATTGATCCAATTCCAAATCCAACAACAAAATATTTGCTTGGGTTGTATTGAGAAGCAACTACCATGTATCTTTCAAGTAGAGTTGCTAGGCTATAGTGTCAAGGACCCTACTCCGGTAGAGTCCTCTGAAGATGAATTTTGTTTAGGATGTTTGATGACTTTTTTTATCTATATATGTGTTGTAAATGTCGAACAACAAGTATTGTTTTAGTTATTTTGTTGCGGATGCACCTTCGTATTTAGACACTCAAGCCTATAAGACCAATTCTGATAGAATTAAAGTTATGAGATTTGGATAGCTTGCAATGCATTTCAGTGGCCAATAGAATTGGTTTCCCAATGGGAAAGTTGAGGACACCTAACGACTTTTTATCACTGTAACCTACCTTAATTATGAATGAAAAAAGAGATCCTACAAAACTTACGTTTGTTTTTATCCAAAACTCATCAAGCACTCACCATTAATTCAAAAGGCTTCAATAACTTGTGCTCACTTCATCCTTGCTTACCTTGGCTCATGGGTTAGTCGATTTAAAGGAAATTGAATACAAGAATTATTTCCCAAACTTTTACATCTAACCACAAAATTCGGTAGGTTGGATGGAAAATCAAGTGGTAGATAGAGATTTAATTCACAATATTCATACAAACTTATACATTTTTTCTATTGACGTGATCACCATCAACCTACACTAACATCCCTCTCAGGTTTTTTGCTATCTCTCCCAGCAAGCTAGATTATATCGATTGACTCGTAAGCATCTAAGAAAGTTGGATTAGATCAATTACATGCTTGTTGGAGAATAAGGTGCAAGGAAGTTTTCACATTATTTTGATTTATGTAGAATAAGGTGCAAGGAAGTTTAATTGAAAAATAGGCTGATTGCAGAGGTTGTACATAGAAAAAGTATAGTATCCATTAAAAAATCGTAATAGTTTATACTTAAATCTCTCTTGTTAATTGTTGTCCATAAAAAAATAAATTTTGATAGCAGTTTGCAGTTAGATCTCTCTTTTTATTTGTTGTTTGTTAGTTAGTCATATAATGTGTGGAAAAGTGAGAGAAGAACAAAGATCCTCATACATTGTATAGAATAAAGTTCTCAAGATGTTTATAGAAATATAGTTTTTTATTCGAGATAAAGAGAAAAATCGGAAACAATCTTCAGAGAATGATCACTAACGTGAATCGAATGAGAT
>APFE031530278.1:47117-64664 GCA_000404065.3 Pinus taeda | reverse complement strand
TGGAAAGGAACGACTAGCTATGCGGCCTTGTTAAACTCATATTTCATACTTTTGGATTACATTTCTTCATATTGGTATACTTTTGGATTAAAATTATTTATAGGAGAAATTTATTTGGAGATATTTTCTAAAATTGAATTTCAATTATTATAGTAAAAAAAATTAAATAAAAAAAGTGATTGATGGCAAAAAAAGAAAACCTCCAAAAATATATTTAAATACATTTGTAATATCCGATAAAAGATTTGTATAATTAAATTTTTTATTATTGTAGAAAGGAAATAATTATTAGAACAAATTTCATTTTCGTCTTCATCCTCTTATTTTATCACCTAAAAATTATAATTTTTAGGCTATTAAGATGAGAACGAGACTTATGTACAAAGGATTTATGAGACATTGCGTTGAATGGATTTGAAGAAATCCTAAGTCAAGCAACCTATGTTTCCATGACACAAGATCCAAAGGATTTTTGAATAAGAAGGATGACATAACAAAAATGTTTCTCTTTCCACAAGGTTTGGATCATAACATTCTTCCCAAGGTTTTAGCAAGAACCAAGTGAAGAGAAGCTTGGAATATTTTGGAAATGACAAGCAATAGAAGAGGGAGCAACATCAATGAACCGAGCATTGCAATTGTTGATGAAGTGACTATTGTAACATGAGAAGTAGAAGATTTGGATACCATAGAGGTAATTGGAGAAGTTGTGGAAAAGTCTACTAAAGAGGAAAAAGGTATACAATAAAAAGAAACTACAATTGTTGTAAACTGTACAAAGAAATTTGAAGAAGAAATTGCAGAGAAAAATGTGATTATATACTAAAGCTAGAGTGTGGACATGGTGCTAAAATTGAAGTCCACTAGTAGATACACGTGGAAGATGAAACTGAAATTCCTTGCAACAATGATAGTGACCATCTAGTAGTAAAGATAAAATTTGATTATGAAATTGAATTAGCATTACTTGAGGAGTGGCTTGTGAAACACAAGTGTGATGGATATGAAATTTTGTATGTAAAAGCTACAATATCTACAACAAAAGGTGTAAAATAAGTGGAATCAACCATCTAAGTTGTTGAAGGAGAGAAGACTAAAGGAAACAAATATATTGTTTTTTTAACCATACAGAGAATGCTAAAAAAAATTAATCTACAATAGCTAAGGTACAAGTAGATGTGAAAGAAAAATTTGATGGAAAAAAATATATATGAGAAAATATTGAAGAAGAGTAGAGTAAGGTGAAGGTAAAAAACAACAACAAAATGTAGAATATAAACTCTAGAGAAAAATGAAAAAGAAGATTCTATAGCATAGATTTGAAGACAACCTCAATAATGTGGAGAAGTAAAATAGGTTTTTGAATTGATCTCAAGTGTTGTAATTCTAAATGATATGTAGAGAGAAGAAAGTAGCGGTCGTAATTAAAGGGGACTGATACATAGTTAATCATAATTTTTCCAAGTTAGCTAGTAATTTTTAGTAGTTAAAGTAGAGTCTAAATAAGAAATAGATGGTCATGGATGTGTGAGGGCTAGAATTAGCATATCCATTATTAACATCCTAAAAATATTTTGTCATAATTTCCATTATTTGTGATTGTTTAACTATTGTATCTATTTTTTTCATCCTTTCTCCCTCAAAGGTTTTCGTAGCTTTGCAGCATAACTCCATAATGGACCTACTAGACATATTTAAGAGCCACTACTTTGTTTGTATGATCACATTGGACATCGGGCCATGCGAAATGGGTCTTATTATTGGAGGATTTCTGGATATATAAAAGATGATTAAGATCCATCATTTTTGGTTTATTAGATGTCAACTTTGTGGCATCTCCATGGAATGAAGAATTGGGAGTAGCAGCTGAAGGATATAGAAGAATGCATAGTCAAGGAAATGAAACATTCCTAAAGAAAGATTTTACGAGCTCATTTTCAATGGTGGAAAGGATTTCTTCTTGTGAATAAATCTATGATGGCAATGACACTACTCTCACCAAACTGCAACAATGCAATTAGATTCATAATCGATACTTCTCATTGTGTGTCATTGCATTAACGTGATATGTTTAACATGCAAGCATATCACCACTAGATATAGTAGATCACAATGCCATCCTTGAATCCCTTCCCTTTGAACTAATAAACCACTGAAAGTTCTTAACCTTCCTTATGTCCTAGATTGTTGGTGTATATACACTTATTTAGCCTTAATTAGCTTCTGTTAAACTCTAGTTCTTGCATGTGATGTGCACTTAGTTAGCATTAGTTAAATCTAGTGTTTACATGTGGTGTGCACATTTATTTATTTAGCTAACTGTAGTGCTTGCGTGTGGTGCATGTACACATTAGAATAAAAAAAATCACACTTAGCTTTAGTTAGCCTTAGTTATTGCATGTACAACTAAGATTAACTTATTTGCTTTATGTATTGACTCTCAAATCAATATTCTATAATCACATTCATTCTTTTTTCCAATTTTCTTTTTAAATTCTTTTGAGTTTGTGCAATTATTCTTAAGCTAGATCCTTGCCTCTTCTCTAATAATTTTACATGGTATCAAAGATATAGGGGTCTCGAGAAGGCGCATAAACAATATTTTGCATGTTTGAAGATCAAGAATTGTAAATTGTTCGGAGATTCAGTTTGGAGATCATAATAGTGGAGAACTACTGAAATTGTTGCTACAACCATAAGGTGAAAGAATGGAGTTCCCATATTTAGTTATTATTACTCCATACAACTACTTCCAAGCAAGCTAGATATTTTTCTTCACCTCATAAACTAAGGCTTGTATCAAATAATTATGAATATGGAAGTTGGACCCAATTTTTCCATTGAAATATCTAAATACTTTAACAAGATGGATGAGGCTTTTGGTCTTTTATTAATGACCTTATCTCCCACATCTTTTTTTCATGTGGACCCATGCAACACTCTGAATGAGGTCTAGACAACCTTGGATAATTTATTTGGAAAGAAAGATGAGATGCAGGGTCATATTCTCGAAAATGAGTTAAATTCCATAGATCCAAACAACTTTGAGAACATTCAAGATTTATTTACAAAATTAAAATCATTAATTCTTCAATTACAGTATTGCAGGATTGATAAATCCAAACATGAAGGCCAATTGATCCTTTCTATTTTGTCTAAATTGGTTCCTAAATGTGTTGCTTTTGTTTCTACATTTCATACAATTATACTTGCAACTGAAGGTAAATGGAAAATGCCCAAAATTAATGCATTTATTGAGTGATCTAGATATATTAATTCAAGGATACATATATAATTACATTTAAAAGAGCATGTAACCAAGTGACATAAACACATAAAAGAAGTGGAATTCAAAAGAAACCATGAGACCAAAGGAACAAAAAAACTTCATAACGGAATTCACCTAGTGTGGGCTATGTCTCCGGGCCCTGCTTAGTGTGGGGAGGCCTCTTTCATTAATGGATAGAAAAATAAAATTATTAGCAATTATAAATGACACCTTATACTTCCACTTCCGGGGATGGCCTGAAAATGTAGGCCTCTACTGAAAAAACAGACTACAAGGTTGGATTTCGAGCGAAAAATCATGAAAAATGACTATAAAGTTGACCCTGTTATGTGATGGTAACATCTAGGGATCTAGAGAATCTTTTAGATGTTGTGTACATTCCCTCACAAGAATATTTTAGGAATATTCTTGGAATGTGCCAGGGAATATTCCCTCCTCGTCTCTCATGTGTGTGGAGGGTTCTGTCGACCCTCGTGGTTCTGCTCTCCATCCCCCGACCCTCAACAAATGATCACTTTAAATATTTGAATGTGGCACCTTGGTTGTGTCGGTCCACTTGGCCCAATGGAAACCGCCCCAATTGGCATGCCAGAGGTCACAGTGTCGACTCCTTGGACCTGTCGTTGGTTTCTTTATTTTGTTTGTGTGTGTGTGTATATATATATATGAATTGGTCATCATTTACTATTCCAACTTCTCACAGTTCTGTGGTGGGTTGTACGATATATATGTGTTAACTTTCGCGGTCCAGTCAGCACGGTTTAACCACCTACCAACCTTTGGTTAATTTTTTTTTCTTTTAATTAATAAGGCCACGGCGCCATTTTTCCCACCGACATTTTCAAGGGTCATTAGACATTTTAAGTAGGCAAAAAATGCACCTCTACCAACCGCCACACCGGTCAAATTTATCTCCTCCTTAGAGAAATCTGATATGGTGACTAGGCTACCATGTGGTGTGTTTTGGTTGGCCTGTATGGTGGACTGGGCTGTTGACATCAGTTGTCATGTGTCACTCTATGATGGGCTCTCCTTTGGCCGTATGACCACGTCACCCTGATGATGTCATTATCTATACAATTGATATTAACATCCGTACAACTAACAACAACATATCTGCTACTAACATCACTATGTCGAGTGTCATTGCCTACAAACGTTTTAGCTATTTTGGACAAACTTCAGCAGGCCATAACTTCTTCATATAATTTGTGTTTGAGGTTGCATTCACACCATTGGATTTAGAATGGCGGGCTCTTCGATTTGAGACTACTTTCACTACGTTTTGAGGAATTAGAAAATTTGGCCTTTAAGGATCCTCCTAGATCATTCCACCCAACTAATGAACTTTTGGGCTGCAAAAAACTTTATCAGTCAATTGGAAATTGAAGGAATTTCTCCCTCACTTTCACCTTTTCAATCCAACGGGCCTTACTTGGATGAATTCCCTTGAGACCAATATGAAGGTACACCATGTCTCCCCATCATGAAGCCCTAGTTCTCCTATCAAGAATGATATCCTCAGGTGGCTTGTCCAACTATTCTAGTGCAAATTCATCCATTGTAGGAACCTATCCAACCTATTCGATGTCCATGATCAAAGGAGGCTCATAAAGCTTCAAGTTTTCAATGTTCAAAACTGAGTACATCTACATGTATGCTGGAAAATCAAGACGAAAGGCATTATCTCCAATCTTCTGTAATATGGTGAATGGGATATATTGGATAGGTATCAAATTATTTCCTTCCCCTTTCATTCTTATGTTGTTGGTATGGATCCACACCCTGTCTCCAACCTGGAATTGGTGATCAACCTGGTGGTTATTATGTCGAGCCCTGTATTGACCTTGACTTTCCTCCAATTGTTCTTGCACTGTTTGGTGAATAATCTAAATTCATTGAATGAATGTTTGTGCCTTGTCATTGTCATATTTCTCGCTAGAACCTTCATCTCTCCCAAACACCATTTCTAAGGGATCATTTGGAAAACATCCAAAGTGTTTCTCGAATGGTAAGCTCCCGGTTGAAGAAAACACTAACCTTTTATATGCATTTTATACATAAGGAAGTTGTTCATGCGACAACTTGGGATGCTTGCCACAATCACCCCAGAGTAAATGTATCATTGTGTAGTTTAAAACCTATGTTTTTACGTCGGTATACGAATGAAATGATGTGCTCCTCTTCATCTTGGTGTCCAACACTCTTCACAAACTCATCCAAAACTCTCCAAGGAAACGAGAGTATTGATCAGACACAATGGATGTGGGAAACCCAAGGTGGACCCATACAAATTGGAAGAAGAGATGAGAAGTCTTGTCTACAATGATCTTCTTTTTACAATGACTTAAGACACACATTTTTATTAATCGATCCCCAATGACATAAAAATAGTCATGACCTCTCCTAGACAAAGACAAACCACCAACAAAATCCATTAGCAGATGTTCCCATGGATGACTCGGAATAGTGAGTGGTGTGTAGAGCCCCAATTTTCTATTAGTGTGCTTACAAATTGAATAAAACACACATCACAAATTTTTCCATGTGAGGCCAAAAACAAAACCTCTGAAAATGACACAAAGTTTTCCCTACACCAAAATGACACAAAACAAGAGTGGTATGGGCCTCTTTGATTACATGTATTCTTTCATTGGTGGGGATACAAAGTTTACCAAGATGGTACAATAAATTTCCATGCAAATGGTAATTAGCTACCTCCTATCCATGAGTCATATTTTCATAAATCTCCTTAAAATATTCATCATCAGCATATTGGCCAGCATAAATTTCAAAAGATAAAGAATCATTTTTCAAAACTATAGATGAATAAATTGGTGGGAGAGAAGGCGTATCTACCACTTTGTTGTTGGTTCCCTTCTTGTATTTTATTACCAAGTGAAAATGGTCGAGGAATCCCATCCATCTGAAATGATGTGCTTGTTAAAGCTTGTTTTACTACTGGAGGTACTAGAAAGGTTGGTGATTTAAGTGAATGAGGGTCTCCTTTCCAATAAAATAGTGCTTCCACTTCTTCATACTTTGAAGATAGGCATACAACTCTAAACATGGGATAATGTCTCTGAATTGTAACATACATGTTTCCTCTGATGCATCATTACTACTCCCATGGCATACCCACTGGTATCTGTCTCAATCTCAAAAGGCTATTGGAAGTTAGGAAAGGCTAAAGCTGGTTTCTTACTGATCTTCTCTTTCAGTGCATCAAATGATTTATGTTGCTTCCCTCCCCACTAAAAGGTTTTCTTCACACTTGTTAATGCATGCAAGGGGGATGCAATGATAGAGAAGTTGGAAATGAACCTTCTCTAGTATCCTAGTCCACCCAAAAAGCTACCAACCTATGTAACATTGGTGGGCTTAGGCCAGTTAACATTCACATCAACTTTAAAAGGATCTACTTTTAACAATCCACCTTGAATAATGTGACCCAAGTAAACTAATGAGGTCTTACCAAATTCACGCCTAGAAATTTTGATATACATTTTTTCATTTTGAAAAAATTCAAGCAACTCTTTAGCATTACTCACATTATCTTCCCATGTTTCGCTGAAAACAAGAATGTCATCAAGATATACAAGTACAAAATCATCAATAAAAGGTCTGAAAATATCTTTAATCACCCTCATGAATGTGGTTGAAGCATTCCATAGTCTGAAGGCCATCACCAACCATTCAAACAACCCTTGTTTTGTCTTGAATGTAGTCCTCCATACATCATGTTTTGCAATCCCAACCTGATGATAGTGATAATGCAAGTCCCATTTTATGAAATAGACAACATTTTTCAATTGATCTAATAAATCATCAATGTGAGGGAGAGGGTATCGATTCTTTACCATTATTTTGTTGAGTGGCCTATAGTCCATGTACATCCTCCATGTGTTATCCTTCTTTGGCACCAACACAATGGTGAACCACATGAAGAAGAACTTGGCTTTATAACCCCTTGGTTTAGCAATTCCTGCACCTATTTTGTAACACTCTCCTCACACAACTACCGTAGTTACCAACTAACCAGGGAAAACATGCAATGAGAGGCTACTATGATTGCATTTGACCTCCTATTGACCTTAAGGAAGTGGAATCGAAAAAACACATCAACCAACCTATCCACATCAACAACAAAACCATCAAGAGACATGTTAGCCACTCATACATCATGTCATTAGGTCCCATTGATGTTGTTGACATCTTAGGCCTCAGTCGCTCCCATGCTATAGGCAAGAGAGTGTCCAAAAACCCAAACTCACTCTCATGGGTCGGCCTACTAGTGACAAAAGACTAAACTTGTCAGTGCTATGCCAATGAACCTAAGATTTGAGCCACTTTTTCAGGCCCAGAGCCAAGGTCACTACCAATAATGGAATGATAAGTCATAAATAGTAAAAGAACAAGGAAACAATGATGCAAAAGCAATAAGTTGAACAAGACCTTAATCAAACCCCTACTAGCCATGCCATGAATTTCAACAAACATATCATCAACATGTAACCTACAGGTGTAAACAACAAAATTAAGTATAGGGATCTCATACTTATCTAAGAATCATTATGAACCATTGTTCCCTCATGTCATTTTCTGCACTATCCTCTATTATGTCATAGATACGTTATCCATTCATTTACAAGTAAAAAAATGTTGAGAGACATACATAATTGTTTTCGTAAAACATACATATACTGGCATAATAAGAACATAAATATCATAAGCATATCAGTCATAAAATCCACATATGTATCATTACATTTACACATGAAAATCAACAGAATGAATTTCTCATTAAAGATTGCAATAAACCAACCGGAAATGGGACTACCACGTTCTATCCGGCCATAGAATGGATGATCCAAATATATCTTTAGCCATTCACCCTCATGCCATATTCCAAGGATGAATGTGGGACTCCTCATAGAACACACCAAGAACACAAAATAAGCATGGATGCCACCGGACTTCTCCACCAATGACGTGAGGAATTTGAGTGCCTCCTAGTCTCTCAAGCTTTACCATAATCCACAATTTGATCAAGAATCACTAGGCCCTACACTGAGACACACTCTCTAGGATTTACTATACATCCCATCCTGGGACTACTAGGCCCAATGAAGAGATCGACCTCTTGGCTTTATCTATATCCTACCATTCATTGACAAGGATTCCTAGGCCCACCAATGCACACAATCCTGGCTTTACTGCAACCCACAATCCAATTCAAGGGTTACTAGTCCAGTGGCTTTATCATGATCCATAGTCTATTTTAGGTACCACTAGGCCATGTGTTTTTTAATTTATATATCCACCCCACACAACTTTAAATTCATCTGACTATCCCACATTAACCAAATATGAGAACCCATCACATCAACACTACCCAGAAATGAACATTTCAGGCTAAAGAACACTATCACACGTGGAAAAACCCATGCCATGATAGAAAAGAACCACATGTAATTCCATGCATGCTGAATCTAGCAAGGGAAAATACACATGCAAGTTTATACCTATAATGAAGCCTGTTGTAGTTTCTTGATCCTGCCTTTCCCTGCTTGATCTTTGTTTCTTCTTTCCTTCTTTTCCTTTCGTGCTCCAATGCCAAAGTGATCCAAGAAAACTCTAAGTGTCCAAGAGTGAGAGAGAGATATAATAATGAGAGAATTCCAAAACTCAACTGACAAAAGGTTACTAACTGATCCCCATAAGCCTTTTTATAAATTAGGCCTTTATTTTCATCATTTTCCATTATTTTCCTTCATTTTCCTCCTAACATGCAACCTTTCACCTCCCTTTTCTCCTCATTTACATTATTTTCATAAATAAATGTGTCAAAAATTCCATATTTCCTTTCCAAAGACTTAGCTATTGCCTTTTCCAATTTCCTTAGCCATAAACAACCAAATGAACACCCCCTAAGATGTCTTGCCCAACATTTAGCTTGGAATAAGTGTCCCATCAACCATGGTTATTAGTTTTAACTTTTTTTACATGTAATTTTCACGAGGGATGTTACAGAACCCTCCCCCTTGGGTGACACTGTCCTCGGTGTTCAATCACACATATACCTTAGTAAACGGTTGGAAGAAGACATACTGCTCATGTATCTTTATAACATAGTTTGATGCAGTATTTACAATGATCATCCTATTGAGTGCCAACACATATGACATCATAATAACATAACCAAATGATAGCATAGTAACATGAAAACATAATCATAATGACATGACACCCATACCACTTATTGGAGTGTTATAACATAGACCATGATAGTAGTTACATCCATATACATATGGACATATAGAACTATCACCAAAACATATAGTAAGGCATCATATCAAAACATATACCGAAAAAAATTATCAAAACATGTACCAAAACACCATATCAAAGCATATACCAAAACATCATCTCAAACCCCCTTTGTGTCAACCGGAAAACAAGAAAGGATACATAGACCGCATCTGATTTGTCATCTCCCATGTAGCTTCATCGGGCCCAAAGTGATTTTACTGCACTTTAACTTGCTCAATTTCATAGTTACAAAGCATGAGCACCATTTTCTGCAATATACACTGAGGCTCCGAATGGAATTATCCATCTGGTTCCACCTACAATACAGGCCAATCAATCACATGATCAACATCTTTAATGTACTTATTAAACAATGACACATGGAAAACATCATGAACTTTCATTGTCGGAGGCAATGCAATTCGATAGCCTATTAGCCGAGTCCTCTCAATGATATTGAAGGGTCCACAAAACCGTGATGCGACCTTGGCACATGATCCAATCAGCAAGGCGCTCTTCTTCAGTTTGATGTGAAAATACACATGTTCCCCAACCTGTAATTCTTTAAACAACCTGTTCTGATCTGCATGGATCTTTTTCCTACCTTGTGCTGGCTTTAGATTCCTCTTTATAACCTCCATTTTATGTTCCATATCTGCCAAAATGTCTGGTCCAATCAACACTGTATTAACTTGATCACTCCAACTGATGGAAGTGTTGCAACTCCGCCCATACAATGCCTCAAAAGGACTCATTCTCAATGATTGGTGATACCCATTATTGTATGAAAACTCAACCAAGGGGAGATACTCTTACCACTTCTTTTGCTGATGCATCACATACATCCTCAACTTGTCCTCCAATATCCTATTGACCCTCTTTGTCTGTCCATCTATCTGTGGATGATAATTTGTGTTTAACGCCAACTCTCTACTGAAACTTGCAAACAACTCCTTTCAAAACTTGGAAGTGAACTTTGTATCCCTGTTCAACACAATATTATTTGGAACACCATGCAATCTGAGCACATCTTAGATGAATACCTGTGCTACATCATTGGTTGAGAATGTAGACTTCACCGAAATGAAATGTGCAACCTTTGTTAACCTGTCCACAACAACGATGATGGAACCATGTTGTCTCACTGTCTTCAACAACCCTGTGATGAAGTCCATTGAAATGACATCCCATTCCACTCTAGAATCGAAATCAGCTGTAGTAGTCAACTTGGATGTTTGTACTCTACCTTCACTTGGTGACAATCAAAATACCTAGCCACAAACTCTGCTACATCCCTCTTTAGACTCAGCCAATAATAAAATTTATTCACTACAGTCAATGTCTTATGATAACCTAGGTGACCTGAATAAGGTTTCACATGAAACTCTCTCAAGGTCACCTTCTTGAGTTCCCTTCAATCTAGAAAATATATCGTATCTGACCAATCCATCCGCTGTAAGACAATAATCCATACCATGTGCACCTACACCTATAACTATGCATGTACCTATACCACCATCTGTACTTGTACCACTTCATGTACCTATACCTACACCTATACTTGTAATATTACCTATACATGTAGCAGCACCCTGCTGCAACCTGTGCACAATCTCTAAATACCTAACATATTTTTGACCTTCTTGCAAGATCCCATCCTATAAGTCTGCCCCATGGCATCTCATAACTATCGAGTGATTTACCTGTATGCAGCTACTAAGAGCATCTACCACCCTATTCTCCTTATCTTTGATGTACTTGATCTTGAAATCAAACTCACTGATCATGGCCAACCATCTAGTCTACCTGACATTTAGATTCGGTTGGTCAAAAAGGTACCTCAGCCCAATATCATCACTCATCAGTACAAACCTCCTACTAAGAAGATAGTGGCTCCACATCTTCAGTGCATGTAAGATTGTTGCTAACTCCAAATCATGTGTTGAGTAGTTCTTCTTTTCCTCCCTTAGATCCCGGGTGTCATAGCATACCACCTGTCCATCCTACATAAGGACTCCACCAAGTCCTCTCTTGCAAGGATCTGTACATAATACAAACTCTTTGTCAATATTTGCAATCTGTAGCACTGGTGCATGCGCCCAAAACTTTTTAAGTTGCTCAAAGCTAGCCTCACACTCCTCTCTCCATTCGAACTTCTTACCTTTCCTTTTCAATGATGAGATAAGATAAGCAATTTGCGAGAAGTTCTTGATGAACCTCCTATAATAGCATGCCAAACCCATGAAATATCTCAACTCATCCACACTCTTATGAGCTACCCACTCCATGATGGCTCGTATCTTCTATAGATCTACCGCAATTCCTTCCTTGGAGACAACATGTCCTATGTTGTGTACCTCCATTTGAAAGAAACTACACTTGTTGAACTTAGCATACAATTGATTCTCTCGCAATGAACTCAACACTTTTGCTAAATGTTCAATGTGCTCTTCCTCATTTTTAGAAAATACTAGTATATCATTAATGAACACAATAACAAGCTTATCCAAATATGTACGCAACACACTATTCATCAAGAACATAATGTAGCTTGAGCATTAGTTAAGCCATGGAACAACAACAAAATCATAATGCCCATACCTGGTCCTGAATGTGGTCTTGTAAATGTCCTCCTTTTTGATGTGTACCTAATGATATCTGGATCATAGGTCAATCTTAGAGAACACGGCTACTCCCTTTAGTTGATCGAACAAGTCGTTAATCCTTGAAAATTAATACTTGTTCTTGATGTTTAATTTGTTGAACTATCTATAGTCAATGCATAATATGAGAGTACCATCTTTCTTCTTTACAAACAATACTAGTGTGCACCAAGGTGATACACTAGGCCTAATGTACCCCTTGTCCAATATTTCCTTCAACTACAACTTTAACTCAACCAACTTAGGTGTGCTCATCCTATAAGGTGATTTTGATGCTAAAGCTTCCCCTGGCACTAACTCAATTGAAAAGTCTACCTCCCTGTGAGGCGAAAACTCTGTAATTTCCTTAGGAAATACATTATGAAGTTGTTGTAAAACTAGGTACCTGCTCAACACATCTACATCCTCAACCTCCTTACCCTTATCACTAGAAATGTGCACTGCAAATAACACACACCCTTTCCCGTGGCTACACTTTGCTTGCATAGTTGTCACCATCCTAACTGATGTGGCTTTATTCTTGTGCTGTATGACTCTTGGTTCCCCATTATCATCAACACACTCAATGGCTTTGTCATAACATTATACCTTGATTCTATGAAGATACAACCAATCCATTCCCAACAACATAATATATTATCCCAACATTAGTACATTTAGATTTTTTATGGTAGGCATACCATTCAAATCAAATGCACAAGCTCTTACCTAATGATGCACTTGCTTCTTTGTACCTATATCCAACTGCACTAACCAAGACTTTGCAAGAATCTTGTGCAGTGTATAGATTGGGCCTACCACCCTAATTTTGTGGACAATCTTTCCTAAGGTGCTCCTCTCCACATGTCCAACACTCCAACCAATCAGTGCCCTCACCTTTATGTTGTTATTGCAACAGATATCCCTGTCTAGCTGCATTGAAATTCTTTTGCAATGCCATATTTTCTTTCCCATGTACATTATGAGGCCCTGTTCTCTTAGGCTTCCATTTACCTTTATCTTTTTCCTTCCCTCTCCATCCTTGCTAAGATTCATTGTTACGCTTTGACTATTCTTAGCAATGGTTCAATTTCGCAATGACTTCCTCATGTGACTGACACTCATCATACTCAATATGATCTCTAAATACTAATGGAAAACCACTGAAAAATATTTGAACTTTAGGCTTCTCATATGTAAGATACAATACATACCTCAATAGCTCTAGAAACTTGGTTGTGTACTCTTCATCTATCATTGATCCTAGCTTTATCACATAGAATTATTTTTCCTTACTGTCGTAGTACCTCTCTGAAAAGTAATGCGTCTGAAAAGCCTCTTGAACTCCTACAAACTCAAGTAATTTTTCCTGATGTCTTCGACCCTCTTAGCATCCTCCCACCATATGTATTCTTTACCTTCCAAGCTGAAGATAGCTATTATAGCCTTCATGTTATTTGTGTGCTCATGCAACTTAAATAATTTGTTTATCCCAAGTATCCAAGCCTCTATATCTTTTGTCTTCTTCACATATCCATCAAAAGTAGGTGGTTTTTCTTTTTGGAATTCATACAGTAACTAATCCCCTATCATTCCTCCTGTAAGGATGATAGCGATGGGATCATGATGTCTATCAGAACCATAACTATAATAGTACCTTTGTTTATCACCCCTTCTATCTGGACTGTCCAACAACCTACCATCTCTCACTGTATCATATCTATCTGACCTGTATCTACCAAGAGACCTACTTCCATATGCCCCATCAGTTTTATCCTCATGTCCATGGTTGATCTGAAGCGTCGCTTGTCGCTGCAGTTCTAACAAACTCTGAAGAAGTATTTCATTAACCTCTACTTGTTTCTTTTGTTCCTGTATGATATGATCATTATCTGCCTTACAACTCCTTATCTCTTCCTTCAACCTCCGAAGTGTATCTTCCAAATCAGAAGAGTGCCCCACACCACGGTTCTCATCTGATTCATAGGGAGATTCAATGTAGTCTACTACCTTGATATCCATTTGATCCCTTTCCTGCAATCGATAATATGTCAGATAAACCAAATCACAATAAATCAATGTACCTTAGTATAATCTGGGCAGGTTACCTCATCTACAAGATCAACAAATCAACGTGATACATGTATAAGATAATCATAACAATATATAAACATATAGCAAGTAAGTCCATCAATGCATAAACATCATTCTAGCTAGGTTCCAGTCATCAATGCAAGGCCATATAAACAATGCACACTATTGTACATATTTCCACATCCAACCATCAACATGCATAAGCAATGCCAAATAAACTACACATATTCATACACGCATACAGTTGAGCATAATCAATCAATTCTTGTAATCAACCTACAAGGTTGATACATGTAATCAAACCTACAAGAATGTAGCCTAACATAAAAGGGTATAAGTAGGCAACATAAAATCTACATGTAAGCGACATGTAACAATAAGTAACTAGTCATATACTCATGATGCATTCCACAAACTCAACATCAAATTCTCCATTACAACGTTACTTCAACTATAATCAACATTATGCAAATGCAACAAGCACGTGGAATGAAAAGGTGAGATACACACATGCAACTGATATGCATGAATGAATAACACATAGCCCATCCATTCGGAGTGGTGAACCATGCTCTGATACCACTCTGTAACACCCTGTGGAGTACTAAAGGAGGTATCTTTTTGATAATTATTTCAGCGTATTTTTATTAGAACTTACAAACCTTTTGCATCATGAACTCGGAAAACGATAAAGAATTGTAATAAAACATGTGAGATTAATATGCAAGACGAAAACACTGACAATTGTAATTTCCTTATGCAGGAAAGAGGAAAAATGAGAAGTTTTCGTTCCAAAGGAAGGGACAAGGTCGGGTTAACCACTATCCCTTTGACGGGAGACCGTATGCCAACAAGGCAAAGCAAATCAAAGCAAATCAGCCCTGGAAAGGAAGTGGAGATATTGGCTCGGCGCAGGAAAGAAAAGAAATGACTGAGGACTAATGGTTTGGTGAATCCCTCAGGATCCTCAATCCTGAGGGATCGTTGTTTTATCTATTTCTACACTTAGATATATCTGCCTTCACCCTTATAAAAGGGGCAGCACTGTTAGCTCGAGAGGAGAGAGTTAGATGTTGTTATGATTATGTAATTTCCTTTAAGATCAAAACTTTGATCATCGAGTCTCGTTAATAAATGATCTATTGTAATTTCACTTTATGCATTAATACAAACTTGGTTACTATTTCATCTATGAGTCTGGAATAACTTCAAGCGGTCTACCCCTGGAGGCTAAGGGCCCAGCCCTGGAGGACACTTGCTCTTGTACCATTACGTTTGGTTTTTGCGTGGTTTGCTAATCGACGTTATTTGGTAATCTAATGTGTTTTGCAAGTTTACATCACATGCTCTGTTATGCTTAAATTATTAAGGTTCCTAAAGACAGAACTATTGTATTGACTCTGCATCGTAAGCACTGTTCTTTTAGGTGTTGATATAATATTTCTAATCTTTATAGAATACTGCTGCTATTCCATTACAGAGCCTTTGTGTTGTGCACTTGTTCATTAACATTACAGAATTCATCTTGGAAGTTATGTTCTTTGCAATTTTTGGATTTATGAACAATGTTGTTCTATTTTGAAATGTAGTCGCATTCTTTCTAACTGAGATTGATACTTGGATCAAATTACTATTTAAGTGTACTGTGTGTATATATTGTTTTCAAGCGTTGTTCCATAATTCATCAGTAATTAGTGTTGTTCCATTTGTGTGTGTTATTCGATCCTCCTCTTAAGAGTGAAGGATTGTCGTTTGATTCCTGCGGATTACGATTAGTGCATTTGATCTGATAGACTAAGGTATTACTGCTTGTTAGACTTAGTTGTTGTTCTATTTCTTAACTGTTGTTCCATTTCAGGCTTGCTGTTCCATTTTAGATTTTCTGTTCCATTTCTTATCTGTCGTTCCATTTCTTGTTATTTGTTATTTTGGTGTGAAGAATGATCTCAGGCTGTAGTGAGCATTGACATCTATTGTCCGGCTCCCAGACCCATGATCTTTTCTCTTATTTCCTTTTCCATCAGTTTCCAAAGGGATGGGTTATTGCTACCAAACCCTTGACTGATAAATTGCTTAGTTTTCTGAATGTGTGGTTTAATCTGTTGAAGTAGTTAGCAATAAACAAGCATCTATTTACTGTTGTATTTTCAAACACTGTGCTACTAGCATTACTCTGGCAAATGATATCCTCAAACTGAGACACTCTTTGAAATAACAAAACATTCCTAGATTGACATATTAGTGTGAGGTAATTGGAGGTGAAAGAGACCCTTCTTATAGCTCCACATGTTGCCGCCGTTGTCGGGGAAAGAGTGTAGCCATTTGTTCTTTTTTTTCAGAGTAGTGTATGAACCTGCTAGGTAAGAATTGGGTTTTGAAAATGGAAGGTAAGAACCTACGTGTGCATCATGTAACAGCCCTGCTCCTCTGCCCGCTTTCCTGTAGATTTGCTGTTGTTTTATTTTCAGTAGTTAATTTGTGTGCATGACTAAGCAGAAAAAACCAGAAAAGAATTCCAAACCTCTACCCAAGCCAGAAAAAGCTAAGGGGCCAGTGACCCTTGGCCAACCAACCTTCATAGACGAAATCTACAAGAAAGAAGAATCTCAGCCCTCAGTAGGACCCAAGAAAGTTATTTCTAAACATCGTATTAGTTCCCTTCAGGCCACAGGATCACCATCTGTAGCCTTTGCTGAGGTGCGTAGTCAAACTGAAGAGCAGAACTTTCAAGAAATTGAAAATTATACTCCAGAACTATTACAAGAAGGGAATTTCAGTAATATTTTTGAAGGAAGAGGAGAGATAGGGGAAACCAAGGAACCGAGATCTCCTCTTGAGACAACTCAGTCATTGAACAACCCAGACAGGGGAAGTGCTGCAAAAATCATCTTTGAAGAAACTCAATCTCCTCAAACATTAGGCACTCTCATTATCCCAAATAGAGGAAGTGCTATTAAAGCTATTCCTGTTAAAGCCATTCCCTCTCAACCTAGGAATATCCTCCTAGATATCCCAAAAGGTTATTGGCATATATTCGACCCAATGGCTCAAAACCATCCAAACACCAAAACCTCTACATTACAATACCCCATAGTGGATTCTGCAACAAATGTGCCTATGAAAGAAATCCCTCTTCAACATATCCCTACATTCCACGGTCTTACATTAGAAGACCCGAATGCATTTTTATTTGAATTCCATGTACTATGT
>APFE031530278.1:22247-45855 GCA_000404065.3 Pinus taeda | reverse complement strand
CCCCCATATTGGCAAAGTAATGCATACCCACCACAATGGACTCCCCCTACTTCACAAAGTTCAGCCTGGCAGACAAACTGGCAGAGACCAATGCATCAGCCAGTAGGAACCATTTCGCTCCCTCAGCCTACACTGCCAGCCTTACAACAAAATCCCCAGTCTAATCTGAGACCGCAACTCCTAGCCCAACCCAACCCCAATCCAAATAACACACTGGTCCAATCTGTCCAAATTATAGAAACACCAGAAGTAGGAGCCGATCTGAGGGAGTGTAATGATCTTCAGTTAAGATCTGGGCGTATTATTAAAACTGAGGGAGATAAGACAGTTCACATTGAAAATCAGTTACCTAGAGAACATCTGTCACAAGAAGAGGATGTGAATAAACAACAAACTCATAATCAAGAAACCACATCCTCTCCCCCATTCCCAGAACAATTAGTCATACCTCAACCTATACAATATCCTGATTTTGACATTCTGGGAGAATTACAAAATTTGTACATAAAAATTCCATTCCCCCAAGCCATTCAAGACATCCCGATATACGCAAAAACTATCAAAGAATTGTGCATAAAGAAACCAAGGAGGAATATAACAAATAATCCAAGAGTCCAAGTAGTCGGCACTCTATCTGACTTATTATTAGGAAAAGAAACACCCATTAAATACGAAGACCCAGGAAATCCAATAATAACTGTCCAAATTTATTGTCAGACCCTTTCCAATGCCTTAGTTGATCTAGGAGATGCAATCAATATCTTAACAACCACTACTTGCCAAAAGCTAGGCATTACATCTGTAGAACCCACCTCTACCGGGCTAAAATTGGCTGACCGATATGTGCTTAGGCTAGAGGGCACACTACTTGATGTCATGGTCTCTATTGACTCCTAGGAATATCCAACCGATTTTCTGATAATAAATCCCAAAACCCGACTTGATGGGCATCCATTGATTTTAGGTAGACCTTGGCTTGCCACTGTCGATGCTTATATCTGCTGTCGACAAGGAAATATGATCATAACCAGAGGAGCAGATATCAAGAACTTAGTTCTATATCCTCCAACGCAGTCAAGTGTCACAATAGGCAAAACTAATAAGCACCCTGTATCATACCTTACTGATAACATTAGATCTCCATTAACTATACAAGAGGCACTTGATTTCAAAGACCAAACAGAAGACGATGCTATTAATAATTTCATTAGTGAAACTGAACTCACATCGTGCACACAATGTCATATGATAAAAGCAACATTTGATAGTGAATTAGAAGAAGATCCTCTTAAAGATACACATGATCATACAATACCTATTACCTCTGTTGCAAATAGTAAAATTGTGGAAATTGAACCGGGAAAATCCTTAAACATTAATGCCAACCTCACATCCAAACAAGAAATGAAGTTCATCCATGTGTTAAGCAAATATAAAGAAGCATTTGCATGGGACTACCCTGATATGAAAGGAATTGACCCCTAGTTATGTACACACCACATTTACATAGAAAATGATGTGACACCTGTTCGTCAGCCTCAGAGGAGACTAAATCCTCATCTAAAAGATGTGGTAAAAGTTGAACTTCAGAAAATTTTAGATGTCAATTTTATCTACGCTATCTCTGATAGTAAATGGGTCTCTCTGCTTGTGGTGGTACCAAAAAAGAATGAGAAATGGACAATCTGTGTAGACTACAGAGAGATAAATAAAGCAACACAAAAAGACCACTTCCCTCTCCCATTCATTGACCAAGTATTAGACACTTTGGCAAGAAAAAAATTATTTTCTTTCCTAGATGGCTTCAGTGGATACAATCAGATTCAGATTGCCCCTGAAGACCAAGACAAAACTACTTTTACTTGTCCTTAGGGAACATTTTCCTACCGAGTTTTACCTTTTGTCTTATGCAATGCTCCTGCCACATTCCAAAGGGCTATCATTAGCATTTTTGCAGAGTTAATAAATGAAGGACTTGAGGTATACATGGATGACCTTATGCCATACGGAGATGATTTCGATCCATCATTGGATACACTAGAAAAAGTCGTACAATGCTGCATTGTTACCAGGCTTTGTCTAAGCCGTGAAAAATATTATATGATGATGATGGAAGGACTTATCCTAGGACACTATATTTCAACAGCTGGGATTCAGGTACACCCAGCCAAAATCCAAATACTTTTGCTTATTCCCACTCCTACCACTCAAACATAGGTACATAGTTTTCTTGGATTTTCTGGTTATTACAGGAGGTTTATAGAACAATATTCTCATATTGTTGCACCTTTGTATGCACTAAATGGTAATGTTGATTTTTTTTGGACAGAAAAATGTGGTCGTGCTTTCAGGGATCTGAAGAAGCTTGTATCCACAACCCCAGTCCTTCGAGGACCAAATTGGGATTTTCCATTTCAGATATCATCTGATGCCTCAAATACAACCATTGGAGCGGTCCTTGGGCAGGAAGATGATAGAAAACCATATGCAATTTATTACATCAGCAAAAATTTATCCCCTGCTGAATTAAACTACATTGTTACTGAAAACGAATTTCTAGTTGTAATACATGCTGTCAATAAGTTCAGACATTACATTACTGGATATCCTGTTATCTTGTACACAGATCATTCTGCCATAAAATATTTAGCAAACAAGCCTATCACAAATGGAAAAATAACTAGATGGTTGATTTTATTGCAAGAATTTGATATTACAATCAACAATCGACCTGGAAAAGAAAATCTTGTAGTCGATTTTCTCTCAATAATTCCAAAGCCAATTGATGCAGCAGTAGTTGAAGATCAATTTCCGAATGAACATCTGTTTGCTATGGCTGTTCAAACACCCTGGTATGCAGATGTTGCCAATTACCTAGCAGTAGGTAAACTACCAAAGCATCTAACCCGTAATGAGCGGAAACAGATTGTTCAGCGGAGTACTTGATTTTCTTGGATTGGGGGCTATTTGTTCCACACAGGGGCAGGCATGCATATCAGGAGATGCATTCGAGAAGATGAAATCTTTGACATTTTGAAAGCCTGCCATGACGGACCATGCGGTGGACATTTTGCTGATCACAGAAGTGGACATAAAGTGTTGCAAACAAGGTATTATTGGCCCACGATTTTCAAAGATGAAAAGAAATTCGTTCAAGCCTGTGATAGTTGCCAGAGAGCAGGACGCCCTGGTTAGTCTGATGAGATGCCTCTGAAACCACAACTAGTCATCGAACCATTCGAGTGATGGGCTCTTGATTTCGTTGGACCAATTAACCCATCATCAACTAGAAAACATATATTTTGGTGGCAACAGAATATGTCAACAAGTGGGTTGAAGCAGAGGCATTGACAAGAGCTACAGAGGACTCTGTCATACAGTTCATGTTCCATGTATTTGTATGTTATGGCCTTCCAAGAGAGATAATTACAGATGGTGGACCATAGTTTGTTGGGAACAGAATAGCTGCAACACTCAACAACTATCATGTCCAGCATAAAATCACTACTCCATACCACCCACAGACAAATGGGCAGGTAGAAAGCATGAATAAAATAATAGAAGCAATCATAACGAAAACCATTGCGTCACATAGACGTGATTGGGCTGCCAGACTACCTGAAGCAATGTGGGCTTATAGAAGAACATGGAGAAGTACCACTAGTTACTCACCTTATCAATTAGTGTTTGGAAAACAACCCATTTTCCCCATAGAATTCAAAATCCAAACATTACGAACAACACAGGAAGTTGGCTTAGATCTAACCGAGGCACAGATTAATCGATTATAGCAAATCAATGAGCTGGACGAAATTAGGCTCTCTGCACTTCAAAACACTACCCTGATCTAGCAGCAGTGAGCTAAATGGCATGATGCTCTCATTAAAAATAAAGGCTTCCATGAAAGAGATTGGGCTCTTTTGTACGACTCCAGGTTTCAGGTCTTTCCCGGGAAACCCCAAACTCGTTGGTTGGGACCATATGAAATCCAGAAGGCACATGACAATGGTAACCTTACTCTAATCATATTGATGGTTCTGGATATGCCTTCAATGCAAATGGCCATCGAGTTCGTCTTTATCACAAACCACTCACTCGGGAGTCCTTCTGCCAGCAGCTACGCCGAGACTCTGATATCAAAATTTTGGGGGAGGGAGAGAAGTCTTCCTCACCTGTAATTCATTACGAAATTGATTTCTTTTTACAGTTTGTACATAATTTCTTTTCTTTTGTTGAATTATTTTTGTACATATTGTTGAATCAACATTTTGTCGTTACTATATTTTGTTGTTCCTTTTCTCAAAAGAGCAACATTTTCTTCCGACTGTTCCTTTTTCAAAAGAACAACCCCCTTTGGATCAGTCGTCATTTTGCTGTAATTTTGTTCTTTTTCTTTATTTTTGTGTTCTATTGTTCCTTCTCCAAACAAACAACATTTTCGAGTTCTGTTTTTCCTTTTCCAAAGGAACGAAATTTGTTTGTTTTATTGTTCTTTTTCCAAAGGAACAACATTTTCGATTTCTGTTGTTCCTTTTCCAAAGGAACGACATTTATGTGTTCTACTGTTCCTTTTCCAAAGGAACAACATTTTCGATTTCTGTTGTTCCTTTTCAAAAGGAACGACATTTGTGTGTTCTGCTGTTCTTTTTCCAAAGGAACAACATTTTCGATTTATGTTGTTTCTTTTCCAAAAGAACGACATTTGTGTGTTCTGCTGTTCCTTTTCCAAAGGAACAACATTTTCGATTTCTGTTATTCCTTTTCCAAAGGAACGACATTTGTTTGCTTTGCTGTTCCTTTTCCAAAGGAACAACATTTTCGAGTTCTGTTGTTCCTTTTCCAAAGGAACAACATTTTCAATTTCTGTTGTTCCTTTTCCAAAGGAACGCCATTTGTATTTTTTGTTGTTCCTTTTCCAAAGGAACAACATCTTTGATTTCTGTTGTTCCTTTTCCAAAGGAACAAATTTTTTTATTTATGTTGTTCCTTTTCCAAAGGAATGACATTTGTATGTTTTGTTGTTCCTTTTCCAAAGAAACAACATTTTCGATTTGTGTTGTTCCTTTTCCAAAGGAACGACATGTGTTTTCTTTGTTGTTCCTTCTTTTCCAAAGGAACAACAATTTCGATTTTTGTTGTTCCTTTTCCAAAGGAACGACATTGGTGTGTTTTGTTGTTCCTTTTCCAAGGGAACAACGTTTTCGATTTCTGTTCTTCCTTTTCCAAAGGAATGGCATCTGTGTGTTCTACTGTTCCTTTTCCATCTTTGCTATTCCTTGTTCAAAGGAACGATATTTGCATTTTCTATTGTTCCTTTTCCAAAGGAACAACATTTGTGGTCTTTTTTTGTTCCTTCTTCCAGAAGGAACACCACTTGCACTCTTTTGCTCTCCCTTTGAAACAGTTTGTTCCCCTTGTTGTTCTAAATTAAGGATGCTTATTGTTCCTGTTCTTTCAAGTCCTTTAGAATACAGCTATGCACTTATGCAATGGATACAAAATCACAACATACTGAAATCAGTGAATCATAAAATCGCTATCTTTATAAGAAATTGCTCTGAATTGGTAAGAGAATAGAAGGAAGGACATGCTTATTCATTATCTTTTGTTGTCATTGTTCTACTAATTCTGCTCTGATTGGTTATCTTTATCATGTTGTTCCCTTTTAATCCTCTTTGATTATTATTCAGGAATAAGAGCAAAGGGTTTATATATTCCTATTGGGATGTTAATACTTCTTCCACCATTCCTACTCTTAAGGAGTGTTGAACCACCCTTTGTGTATAAATAGGGAAAGTACTTTATTAAAAAGAAAAAAGAAAAATAACAAACATGACTTATAAGTTGTCAAATGCAGGATAGGGGGTCTCATCAAGAGCCAACTTACCATGATCATGAGGACGAAAGCGAAGTAGCATTCCCACTATGGCCACCACACCAGGTATATGGTCCAAAAGGTATATAAAATAAAGAACCCTTGGAACAGGAGGTCTCATCACGAGCCGGCCTGTCCACCTTTGGCTCCTTCCTCGTGAATGGCATTATGGCTAACTGGTCACCAAGCCAGCATAATGGCCTACATTTTAACATCACACAACATTTCCTAAGCATACACAAAGGATCATGGTTCCATGGGTGAAATAAACAACTTTGCCAAGGTTATGGACACCTGTCGGCAGCAGAGCATTGTTAATGGTATTGAAGTCACATTATTTACACCAATAGGTAAGTTATTAACATCCTTTTGTTTCTTATGCCTTAGTAATCAATTATATATTATTTCTCAAACCATACAATGCATGAATATATATTATCACCAATCATGACAAAACAATTGACAATGACTGCATGAGACTCTCTATCCACGGCAGATGTCCTATCCCCAACCTCGCATCATATCACTGCACTCTCTTACGTATTAAGCGACCCAACTCTACGCCTCGATTTCGGTAATTTGCTACTTTTATAAACATGTCATATTGCCATACGATGTTCCTTAAGGACTCTATTTTAGAATGGGCGATGCTCCTTTATTTGATGGCTGGAACAGCCTATCACATTGCGGGGAGGGAGGTTAACCTCATCATTCCCTGGATTACGTGTCAGATCACTATTAGGGAAGTTGTGTACTAGGGTATAGCACGGTTCAACCGTATACTATTTTTTATTTTTTCTGCATGACTTGATGTTCATAAGCCATTTCCATTGTATACTCTGCAGCATTAGTTTTTGAGCGAGTCTTGCGTTTGTCAGCCTCTTTGTGTTTTAACAGTGTGAATAGCTACCGTTCCATTGAGATTTCACAACGAAACCATAAGAATGGGAGGAATATCGATTTGGAGAGAACCGCAGGTGTTAACAGTCTCTGCTGTTGCCCGAGAAATCCTGGTAAGAGCAGGGTGGCTGACTTATCTCAACCACTTGCAGGAGTCTAACGACACTGTGGAAATTGAATTCTTGCAGAACTTGCAAGAGGATCACTCCATAGTGAGGGGGAGACGCATAACAGTCACTGATGACATAATCGCAAAAGTCTCAGGACTGCCAGCCACTGGACCTGTATGGACGTTAAAGAATGATAGATTGCAGAAGATTATAGAAATCTTCCAAGACGAAGGCCAGAGCTTGACAATTACAGGAAAGGGGGTTCTGCCAACAGCACTAGGAGAGCCGTGGGCAAAATTGGAAAATACCATTCAAAGTTACATCACCTGTGAAGGCAGAAAAGACGTGGTAAGAGCACAACATCTTAAACTCTTAGCTGTACTAAAGCAAAAATGCTCTGTAAATTTACCTGCACTTTTGAATTCATTACTTCATGACGTTGAACGGAGCATAAAAAAGGCACAGCATGTAGAGTCAGTTGTTAGTCACGATGGGTTGATTCGGTTAATATTCAGCCATAGCCTCACCCAGCAGTAGAGCAGCTGGGAAGAGCTAATTTCCATGATAAATGGAAAATTGACCACACCATCCCCAAAACGTAAACAAGCCACCAGTACACCCGAGCGTCCAAAAAAACGCAGGAAATCGGTCTGGCTAGCACGACTACGAGGGAGGTTGGAGAAGCCCCAAAAAACACCAGCCAGCTGGTAGAAATAGAAAATGAGCAACCCCCAGAACCAGAAGGGGAAGATGATGAGAAAGGAATGCAAGAAAAAGAAGAAGAAGAAAAAGAAGAAGAGGCCGAGAAATCAAAAGAAGAAGGAGAAAAAGAAGAAGAAGCCGAGAAATCAGAAGAAGAAGGAAAAAAATAAAATGAAGCTAAGCAATCTGAGCAGGAGGAGGAAACGGAACAACAAGAAGGTATCCCATTGCAGGACCCATTGGGAGAAGATGAATTGGCCAAAGTTTTGGCCAATATGGGCGAATATGGCTAACTTTCCAGTCCATCAGACCTCCATGCCGAAGAAAAACCTCAAGAGGAAAATGCACCTGAAGAATCACATGAAAAGGAGGCAGAAGAAGAGAATCTGCCTATTCATGATGAAAATATGACAGGAGATGTTGAATAGGAACAATCCGTTCCTAACGAGAAAGCACCAGAAGAAATTCTAGAGGAAACGGGGGCAGGAAAGGAGGTCGCCCAAGAAATAAAATAACCAGTTAGGGTTCTTTCCCCAGAACAACCAGAGAAGAGCAATGAAGAAACACCCCAGATCGAAAATTAGGGAATTAGTCACAGTCCAGGCCACAGTGAACAGCCTGCTATTCCTTCTAAGGAAATTGCGGAAATTAGGGAATTGCGAAAGGAACAACAGAGATTATTAAATATAATAGTTTAGCTCCACCAGCAGATTAGGATTCTAAAAGCAAGACAAAGGGTAAAAAGGAATTCGGGAAGGAAAAATGCAACCACTCCAACAAAACCACTCAAGATAAAGGGGTGGAGGACCAGACTCCATCCTGCTGTTCAAAACCTTGTCGAAAGCCAGGCTGCTGTTGTAAATGATGTTGAGAAATAGACTGTTGTTCCAATTGAAAAGGAATAGCAATGGAATGATATCCACGTTAAGATAGAAATGGATGAGATGTTGACCCGCGATAAGGAAATTCAGATGGAGGCACCACCTTCGGGAGTGATAAGAGTCATGAACTCAAAACAACGCAATAAGAAAGTTCAGGTGAAACTCCCAACCTCCACTGCCGCATGGAAAAGAGATACGAAAATGGTAACCCTACGAAAGGGTTTGAAGCAAACTCAGTAAGTAGAAGAAAATCTTAGAGAGCAAACCGTCCCTCGAGAGAAGTATGAAGAGCTACAACAGTAGCTTAGGAACGTCAATCTATCCAAAAGCCAAGCCTTTGAAGGGTGGCGAAGGGAAGAAGAGAAAGTCGCGAAGGTAACTCATAGGTTAGATATAGTTATCAAGAAGATGGATACCTTATGTTCTTTATATAATGACGTCCTAGCATGTAGAGCCCTTGCTAAGAATTATGCCTCATTTTTAATGGAAAGATATTTGCAATTGAAAATAAATGCTTTTAAAGCAGGTGCTCCCATACAAATTAACACCATCTATGATTTTATAAATTGTTGTAAGCACTACGGAGTAAAAGTTCAAAGACTACTGTGTGAGTTTTATTTACATAACTTTGTATTAGAACAAGAGACCGAGCTGAAACCTGGCCCTTTTGTTGGGGATATCCAATTACAAGCATTTATTTCATTTGGGGTTATTCAAATTAAATGGCTCAAAACCTATAATGCTTTGCAAAGACAAGAAAACGGATTAGATTTATGGATAAGAGCTGAGCCTAGGGATCCAGTACAGTTGTGGAGAAAACATAGAAACCTCATGAAGACTCTAGGTGGAATTGAAGCATTAGGACCCATGCATGAGGCACTCATTCGACAGGGATTAGAATACTTTTTCTCTATCAAAGACCCTGCCATTAATGCAGCTAAATTTTCGTATCAAATCTCTAATCTGAATATCCAACTCACGGAACCATTTAAGTATGAAAATTTAAATTAGCCACCAACCACTTATACCTCTATGGTGAAATCATTTTGAGCGCAGGGCCATCCTGGTTAGGATATAGGTTTCGGAGTCCAATTATTTGGCACCCTGCACCAGGATACCAAGCCCTGTATGAGATGCCTGACGGTCAGACGGGCCATTTCTTTGAATACCTAGTTACACATCATGGTTTTAGGCCTTCACATGAGATTCCATCTCCAGCCTACTCACTCACTACCTTACACGTCAACTACAATGTTTTCATGAGGGCATGAAAAAGGGTAAGCAGGGGGGTGTGTGGAGTACTAAAGAAGGTATGTTTTTTATAATTATTTCAGCGTCTTTTTATTAGAACTTACAAACCTTTTGCATCATGAACTCGGAAAACGATAAAGAATTGTAATAAAACATGTGAGATTAATATGCAAGATGAAAACACTGACAATTGTCATTTCCTTATGCAAGAAGGAGGAAAAACAAGAAGTTGCCTTTCCAAAGGAAAGGACAAGGACGCGTTAACCAATATCCCTTTGATGAGAGACCGTATGCAAACAAGGCAAAGAAAATCAAAGCGAATCAGCCGTGGAAAGAAAGTGGACATATCGGCTCGTCACAGGAAAGAAAAGAAATGACTTAGGACTAACGGTTCGACGAATCCCTCAGGATCCTCGATCCTGAGGGATAGCTATTTTGTCTATTTCTTCACTTAGATATCTCCGCCTTCACCTTTATAAAAGGGGTGGCACTATTATCTTGAGAGGAGAGAGTTAGATGTTGTTATGATTATGTGATTTCCTTTAAGATCAAAACTTTGATCATCGAATCTCGTTAACTGATCTATTGTAATTTCACTTTATGCATTAATACAAACTTGGTTACTATTTCATCTTTGGGTCTGGAATAACTTCAAGCGGTGTACCCCTGGAGGCTAAGGGCCCAGCCCTGGAGGACACATGCTCTTGTACCATTACGTTTGGTTTTTGTGTGGTTTGCTTAGCGACATTATTTGGTAATATGGTGTGTTTTGTAAGTTTACATCACATGCTCTGTTATACTTAAATTATTAAGGTTCCTAAAGACAAAAATATTGTATTGACTCTGCATCGTAAGCACTATTCTTTTAGGTGTTGATATAATACTACTAGTCTCTAAAGAATACTATTGTTGTTCCATTACAGAGCCTTTGTTCTATGCACTTGTTCATTAACATTACAGAATTCATCTTGAAAGTTATGTTCTTTGCGATTGTTGGATTTATGAAAAACACCGTTCTATTTTGAAATGCAGTCATATTCTTTCTAACTGAGATTGATACTTGGATCATATTACTATTTAAGTGTACTGTGTGTATATATGGTTTTCAAGCGTTGTTCCATAATTCATCAATAATCAGTGTTGTTCCATTTGTGTGTGTTATTCGATCCGCCTCTTAAGAGTGAAGGATTGTCGTTTGATTCCTGCGGATTACGATTAGTGCATTTGGTCTGATAGACTAAGGTGTTACTGTTTGTTAGAATTAGTTGCTATTCTATTTCTTAACTGTTGTTCCATTTCAAGTTTGTTGTTCCATTTCATATTTTTTGTTTCATTTATTATCTATCATTCCATTTCTTGTTATTTGTTATTTTGGTGTGAAGAACGATCTTAGGTTGTAGTGAGCATTGAAATCTACTATTTGGCTCCCAGATCCACGATTTGTTCTCTTAATTCCTTTTCCATCAGCTTCCAAAGGGATGGGATATTGCTACCAAACCCTTGACTGATAAATTGCTTAGTTTTCTGAATATGTGGTTTAATCTGTTGAAGTAGTTAGCTGTAAACAAGCATCCGTTTACTCTTGTATTTTCAAACATTGTGCTACTAGCATTACTCTGGAAAATGATAGCCTCAGTATGAGACTCTTTGAAATAACAAAATGTTCCTCGATTGACATATTAATGTGAGGTAATTAGAGGTGAAAGAGACCCTTTTTATAGCTCCACCTTTTGGCGTCGTTGCTGGGGAAGGAGTGTAGCCATTTGTTATTTTTTTTTTAGAGTAGTGTACAAACCTTCTAGGGAAGAATTAGGTTTTGGAAACGAAAGGTAAGAACCTACATGTGGAGCATGTAACAGCCCTGCTCCTCTGCTCGCTTTCCTGCAGATTTGCTGTTGTTTTGTTTTTAGTGGTTAATTTGTGTGCATGACTAAGCAGAAAAACCAAAAATTAATTCCAAACATCTATCCAAGCCAGAAAAAGTTAAGGGGTTGATGACCCTTGGTTGACCAACCTTCATAGACAAAATCTACATGAAAGAAGATTCTCAGCCCTCAGTAGTGTGGAGTATCAAGGAAGGTATGTTTCGATGGTTATTTTGGTATCTTTTTATTAAAACTCAAAAGCCTTTTGTATGGGAAATTTAGATAATGATAAATATTTATAACGAAACACTAGATATTAATGACAAACACTAACAATCGTCATTTCTATGTGCAAGAGGGAGGAAAAATGGAAGGTGGCCATTCCAAAGGTAAAGACAAGGATGAGCTAATTGTTGTCCCCTTTGACGGGAGACCGGAAGCAAACCATACCAAATGGATCAACCTAGGAAAGGACGCGGAGATACCAGCATGGAGCAGAAAAGGAAAGAAGTGACGCATTATTAACGATTCTACGAATCCCTCAGGATCCTAGATCCTAAGGGATCGCTATTTTATCTATTTTCTGTATCTAGATATCTCCGCCATCTTCCTTATAAAATGGATAGCAATTTTGGCTACGAGAGGAGGTTCTTTTATGTAATTTCTTTTAAGGAAGATCAGGACTATGATCTTTACGTTCTGTTGAAGACTTGAGTTCCTGTAATTTTATTTCATGCCTTAATACAGACTTGTTTACTCTTTTATCTTTGAGCCTGGATCTATCTTAAGCGGTGTACCCCTGAAGGCTAAGGGCCCAGCCCTAGAGGACACTTGCTCTTGTACCATTACGCGTGGTTTCTGTGTGGTTTGTTCATAAACATAATCTAGTAATTTGCTGTGTTTTAAGAATATTATATTACATGCTCTGTTGTGTTTAACTCGTCTCGTTTTCCTGAACTTTATATTGACACTGTGTCATTTTACCAATCCTTTAAGTATTGATTAATATCTACAGGACACTATCACTCCATTACAGAGTTCATTATGATTGTGTTTAGCATTATAAAAAGTTATCTTGAAAGGTCTGTGTTCACATGATTATTGAATGTTATTGTTCTTCATCTTGGGATGCAATCGTATGCATTTATTTATATCAATAACGGAAGCAGATTGAGTATGTTGTGTTTCTAAGGTTTTGATCGGTAGTGTTGTTCCATCGTAGGTGTACATCTTTTAAGACTGAAGGATTGATGTTTTTATTGGAAAGATTAACTAGAATTACAACGTGAGGAACTTGGTTACTGCTTATTTCAACTGATGTTCCATTTCTGAATCGTTGTTCCATTTCCAGATTGCTAATTTGTTGTTTCTTAAGGACAGTCTCAGGCTGTAGTGAGCCCCAGCATCTGCTATTTGGCTCCCAGACCTCTGATCTGCTCCCATCAGCTATGAAAGGGATGGGTTATTGCTACTGAGCCCTTGGCTGATGTGCTGTTCTATTTCATTGCTATTTCCCTTACTTGTTGTTTCATTTCTATTCATTAAGAATAGTCTCAGGCTGTAGTGAGCCCAGCATCTGCTATTTGGCTCCCAGACCTCTGATCTATTCTCATCAGTTACGGAAAGGATGGGTTATTGCTACCGAACCTTTGGCTGATGCAATACTTGGTGTGATTTGGTCTTTTGAAGTAGTTAAGTTGTAGACTCGCATTAATTTACTTTCGTAGCTTTTAACTAGCTGTACTACAATCATTACTCTGGCAAGTGCTAAGCCTCAGACTGAGACACTCTTTTAAATAACCAGACGTTCCCGGATTGACATATTAATGTGAGGTCACTAGAGGTGAAAGAGACCCTTTTTATAGCTCTACATTTTGGTGCCATTGTCGAGGAAAGAGTGTAGCCATTTGTCTTTTTCAGAGTAGTGTATGAACCTGCTAGAGAAGAATTTGGTTTTCAAAATGGAAGGTAAGAACCTACGTGCAGAGCATGTAAAAGCCCTGCTCCTTTGCCCGCTTTCTTGCAGAATTGCTGCTGTCTGCTTAAAACTTAGTAGTTAAATTTAGTGCATGACTAAGCAGAAAAAGCCGGAGAAAAATCCCAAATCGTTACCAAAGCCAGAAAAAGCTAAGGGACCGATGACCCTTGGTCGATCAACATTCATAGATGAAATCTATAACAAAGCCGAATCTCAGCCTTCAGTAGGACCCAGGAAAGTTACTTCTAAATAGCCTACTAGTTCCCTTCAGGCCTCAGGCTCACCATCTGAAGCCTTTGCTGAGGTGCATAGTCAGACTGACGAACAGGACTTTCAAGAAATTGAAAATTCTATTCTAGAACGACTGCAAGAAGGGAATCTCAATAATCTTTGTGAAGGAGAAGTGAAAACAGGGGAAACTGGGGAGCCAAGATCTCCTCCTAGGATAACTCAGCCATTAAATAGCCCATACAAGGGGAGTGCGGTAAAAATTATTATTGAAGACACTCTATTTCCTCAGATAGAAATCCCAAATAGAGGCAGTGCTATTAAAACTGTTCCTGTTGAAAACATTCCTCCTCAACCTAGGAATACCCTCTTAGATGTTCCAGAAGGTTATTGGCATATATTTGACCCAAAATCCGCCAAACACCCAAACCCCTACATTACAATACCTCATAGTGGATTCCGCAGCAAATGCTCCTATGAAAGCAATCCCCCTTCAACACATCCCTACATTTCACAGACTTACATCAGAGGACCCGGATGCATTCTTATTCGAATTTGATGTACTATGCAGAGGATATGATTACACCACTGACCCCCAGAAACTAAAATTGTTCCCCTCCACTCTGAAAGGGGCAGCTTTAAGATGGTTTATGCGATTAGGTGGTGGAGTTATAAATAACTGGGAACAAACGAAAGAATCTTTTCTAAAGAAATATCAAGACTACTGTAGGTCTAGAGAACTAAAAGATGAAATATTTCAGATGATAGCTAGACCAAACTAAAAGAATATGTGGAACGTTTCCAGTATAATTTGCAAAGATCCCCTTATGCATCGCTACCTTTTCCTGATAACATGTTGAAAACAACATTAATAAGGGGAATGAAAGAACAATGGATTGAAACATTAAACATTATGGGGAAAGGGGATATTTATCAGGAAAGTTTTGCTGACATAATTGATCTATGTATTAGGAGTTCGAGAGGCAGTACACGAATCAAACCAGCAGAGCATGATCGATTTGCATGAGAAAATAAAATTTCATCAGAAGGAGTAACACGTGTGGAAATTGGAAATTTATTTGAAAATTTTAAAACTGATATACTAGGAATACTGACTACACAATTGGACGTTTTTCAGGCTAAGCAGAAACAAATGGAGGCAGAACAGAATTTGGCAATATTCTACCCTAGGTGCAGGAAGAAGCATAGCCATAAGGAGTGCCCACTAGATACAGTTCAGACATGCGCCATTTGTACAAGGGATCACTCTACAAAAAGTTGTCCCTCATTACCTGGACTGAAAGCGGTATACAAGGAAGCAGAAGAAGAACCAGAGGCAGTATATCTACTCAACCAACGTCGTCAGTGGCAGCTGCGACAAACTGGTATGTTTTCAGACCCAGCTTCTTCTTTTCAGTGTCCAAAGTATAATACTCAACAATATAATACATGGCAAAGTTAGGTTCAACCTCCATACTGGCAAAACAACCCATACCCACCACAATGGACTCCCCCCACTTCACAAGTTTCAGTATGGCAGAATAATTGGCAGAGACCAACACAGCAGCCAGTAGGAAATATTCCTTTCCCTCAACCTACACTGCCAGCTTTACAGCAAAACCCCCAATCTAATCTGAGACACCAACTCCCAGCCCAGCCCAATCCCAATCCAAATAACAGACCGGTCCAAGCACTCCAAATTTTAGAAACACCAAAAGAAGGACCCGATCTGAGGGAGTGCAATGATCTGCAGCTAAGATCTAGGCATATTATTCAAACAGAGGGAAATAAAACAGTTCAGATTGAAGATCAGTTACCTAGATAACATCTGTCACAAGAAGAAGATGTAAATGGACAACAAACTCAGAAGCAAGCAACTACATCCTCTCCCCCGTTCCCAGAACGTTTAGTCATACCTCGACCTATACAACAACCTAATTTCAACATTCTAGGAGAATTACAAAATTTGTACATAAAAATTCCATTCCTTCAGGCCATTCAAGACTTCCCGATATACGCTAAAACTATTAAGGAATTGTGCATAAAAAGACCGAGAAGGAATGTAATAGATAATCCAAGAGTTCAAGTAGTCGGTACTTTATCTGACCTATTATCAGGAAAGGAAACACCTATTAAGTATGAAGACCCAGGAAACCCAATAGTAACTGTTCAAATTTATGGCCAAACCTTAACTAATGCCTTAGTTGATCTTGGAGCTGCAATCAATATATTGACAACTGCCACTTTCCAAAAGTTAGATATTACATCTGCAGAACCCACTTCAACTTTGCTAGAATTGGCTGATCGATCTGTGGTTAGGCCCGAAGGCATACTACATGATGTCATTGTCTCAGTTGATTCCTGGGAATACCCAACTGATTTTCTGATAATAAACCCTAAAACCCGACTAGATGGATATCCATTGATCTTAGGAAGACCTTGGCTCGCTACCGTTGATGCCTATATCGGCTGTCCGCAAGGGAACATGATCATAACCAAGGGGGAAGATATCAAGAATTTAGTACTATATCCCCTAGCGCAGCCAAGCATCACAATAGTTAAAACTAATAGGCACCTTGTATCATATCTTACTGACAACAATAGATCTCCATTAACGATACAAGAAGCGCTAGAGTTCAAAGATCAAACAGAATATGATGCCTTCAGCAACTTTATTAGTCAAACTGAACTCACATCTCGTACCCAATATCATATGATAAAAGCAGCATTTGATAATTAAGTAGAGGAGGAACCTCTGAAAGATGTGCATGACCACACAATCCCTGTCACTTCAGTTGCACATAGTAAAATTGTGGAAATCGAACCTGGAAATACCTTAAACATTAACGTCGACCTTACACCCGAACAAGAAACAAAACTCATCCATATTTTAACAAAATATAAAGACGCATTTGCATGGGATTACCCTGATATGAAAGGAATTGATCCTGAATTGTGTACACACCACATCTATATAGAAAATGATGCAAGACCTGTTAGACAACCTCAGAGAAGATTAAATCCTCATCTAAAAGAAGTAGTAAAATCTGAGCTCCAAAAATGTTTAGATGTTAACTTCATATACCCTATCTCTGATAGTAAATGGGTCTCCTCACTTGTAGTGGTAGCGAAAAAGAATGGAAGTGGAGAATCTGCATAGACTACAGAGAACTAAATAAGGCAATGCAGAAAGATCACTTTCCTCTCCCATTCATCGATCAAGTATTGGACACTTTGGCAGGAAAGAAATTCTTTTCTTTTCTCGACGGCTTCAGTGGGTATAACCAAATACAGATTGCCCCTGAAGATCAGGAAAAAACTACTTTTACTTGCCCTTGCGGAACATTTGCCTACCGAGTTTTACCTTTTGGTTTATGTAATGCCCCTGACACATTCCAAAGCGTCATCCTTAGCATTTTTGCAGATCTAATAAATGAAGGACTGGAAGTATATATGGATGATTTTACTCCATACAGAGAGGATTTCGATCTAGCATTAGAAACACTAGAAAAAGTCCTACAACGTTGCATAGCTACCAGGCTTTGTTTAAGCCATGAAAAATGCTACATGATGATGACAGAAGGACTTATTTTAGGACACTACATGTCAGCAACTGGAATTCAGGTAGACCCAGCCAAAATCCAAATACTTTTTCTTATTCTTACTCCTACTACTTAAATAGAGGTACGTAGCTTTCTTGGATTCTCTAGTTATTACAGAAGATTTATAGAACATTATTCACGTATTGCTACACCATTGTATGCACTAACTGGTAATATTGATTTCCTTTGGACAGAAAAATGTGAACGTGCTTTCAATGACATGAAAAAGCTCGTATCTACAGCCCCAGTCCTTCGGGGACCAGATTGGGATTTGCCATTCCAGATATCATCTGATGCCTCAAATACAACCATTGGAGCGGTCCTTGCCCAAGAGGAGGATAGAAAACCATATGCAATTTATTACATTATCAAAAATCTATCCCCTGCTGAATTAAATTATACTGTCACTGAAAAGGAATTTCTAGTTGTTATATATGCTATCAATAAATTCAGACATTACATCACTGGATATCCTGTTATCTTGTACACAGATCATTATGCTATAAAATATTTAGCAAATAATCCTGTCACAAATAGCAGAATAACCAGATGGCTAATTTTATTGCAGGAGTTTGACATTACAATCAAGGATCGACCCGGGAAAGAAAACACGGTAGTTGATTTCCTCTCAAGAATGCCAAAACCAGTCGATGCAGCAGCAGTTGAAGATCAGTTTCCAAAAGAGCATCTCTTTGTTGTTGCTGTTCAAACACCCTGGTATGCTGATGTCGCAAATTACCTTGCAGTAGGTAAATTACCAAAGCATCTAACCCATAATGAGAGAAAACAGATTGTCCAACAAAGTACCAGATTTTCCTGGATTGGGGGCTATTTGTTTCACACAGGGGAAGACATGCAAATCAGGAGATGCGTTTGACAAGATGAAATTTTTGATATATTGAAAGCATGCAATGACCAACCATGTGGTGGACATTTTTGCTGATCGTAGGACTGCACATAAAGTATTGCATACGGGGTATTATTAGCCCACAATTTTTAAAGATGCAAAGAAATTTGTCCAAGCATGTGATAGTTGCGAGAGTGCGGGACGCCCTAGTCACTCAGATGAGATGCCTTTGAAACCACAGTTAGTCATCGAACCATTTGAGTGATGGGCCCTTGATTTCATGGGACCAATCAACCCACCATCAAACCAAAAAACATACATTTTAGTCGCAACAGAATATGTCACCAAGTGAGTTGAAGCAGAAGCCTTGCCCAGAGCTACAGAAGAATTTGTTATATAGTTCCTGCTCCATCTATTTGTGTGCTATGACCTCCCTAGAGTGATAATCACAGATGGAGGGCCACAGTTTGCTAGGAACAGAATAGCGGCAACACTCAACAATTATCATCTTCAGCATAAAATGACCACCCCATATCACCCACAGGAAAATGGGCAAGTAGAAAGCAGCAACAAGATAATAGAAACGATTCTAACAAAAACAATTGTATCACATAGACGCGATTGGGCTGCCAGAATACCAGAAGCACTGTGGGCTTATAGAACAACATGGAGAAGCACCACTAGCCACTCACCTTACCAGCTAATGTTCGGAAAGAAACCTATCTTTCCTATAGAATTTGAAATCCAGACATTACGAACAACACAAGAAGTTGGGTTAGACTTAACCGAGGCACAAACTAATCGATTGCAACAGATTAATGAGCTGGATGAAATTAGGCTCTCTGCACGTCAACATATTGCCCTGATACAATAGTAGAGAGCTAAATGGCATGATGCTCTCATTAAAAACAGAGTTTTCCATGAAGGATACTGGGCTCTTTTATATGACTCTAGATTTCAGGACTTATCTGGAAAACTCGAGACTCGTTGGTTGGGACCATATGAAATTCAGAAAGTACATGACAATGGTACTCTCACACTGATTACTATTGATGGTTCTAGGTATACCTTTAAGGCAAACGGCCATTGAGTCCTTCTTTATTGCAAACCACTTACTCGGGAGTCTTTCTGTCAACAACTACGCCAAGATTCAGATATGAAGATCTTACGGGACGAAGACAAGTCTCCTCCACTTGTAACTCACTAAGAAGTTTAATTTTCTTTAAAATTTGTATATAACTGCTTGAATTATTTTTGTACATATTTTTACAACATGTTTTGATTTTTGCTGTTCATTTTCTAAAAGGGACAACACTTGTGATTTTTGTTGTTCCTTTTCCAAAAGGAACAACACTTTTGATTTTTGTTGTTCCTTTTCTAAAAGGGACAACACTTTTGATTTTTGCTGTTCCTTTTCTAAAAGGGACAACACTTTTGATTTTTTTTGTTCCTTTTTTAAAAGGAACAACACTTTTGATTTTTTTGTTCCTTTTCTAAAAGGGACAGCACTTTTGATTTTGTTGTTCCTTTTCCAAAAGGGACAACACTTGTTATTTTTGCTGTTCCTTTTCCAAAAGGAACAACACTTTTGATTTTTGTTGTTCCTTTTCCAAAAGGAACAGCACTTGAGTATTTTTGTTGTTCCTTTTTCAAAAAGAATAACACTTGTGTGTTTTTGCTGTCTCCGAAAGGAACATCATTATTTGATTTCTGCCGATCTTTTTCCAAAGGAACAACAATTGTTTGATTTTGTTGTTCCCTTTCAAAAAAGGAACATCATCGTTGATTTCCACTATTCCTTTCCCCAAACAAACAACTGTTGTTGTGCCCTTCCTTGAAAAAAACACTACTCATATGATTTAGAACAGCTTGTTCCTTCTTAAGGATGTTTAGTACTAATGTTCTTTCGAGTCTTTTGGAATACAACTATCCACTTATGCGATGCAAACAAAAACGCAGTATACAGAAATTAGTAAATCATAAATCATTATCTTTATAAGTAACTGCCCTAAATTGGCGAAAGGATGCAGGGAAAAGATATGCTTATTTATCACCTTTTGTTGCCATTGTTCTACTAACTTTGTTCTGATTGGTTATCTCTATCATGCTGATCCTTTTTTTACCCACTTTGATTATCATTCAGCAATAAGATCAAAGGGTCTATACGTTCCTATTGCGATATTAAGACTTCTTCCACCATTCCTACTTGTTTGGTGAATTTAGTATTCCTAAATTGATATCATTAATTGTCAACCCGGGGCTCGTAAGCTGATGAAGTGAAGGTGTACTATATGTACTTAAGCAACCTCTTAGAGTTTTTTGTCGTTTGGGGTGTTGTTTGTAGTTAATTTATCTTCCTAAGATGGAGTGATGTATTTATAAACAGATGAGTGATGGTGTGTGTAAGGTGAATTCTAGATGAGTGAAGGTGTGTGATTAGTGGTTTCTAACTACTTGCTGAAAAGGAAAACTTGAAGGAAATAAATGAATTAAAATGAACTGAAAGCAAAGAACCACTTTCTAATGGCATTAGACACCATTCATGCTGCTGCAAATAAAAGGTAACAAAATCACTTAAAATACCAATGATAATGTTTATCTCTTCCTAACTCTCTGCCTCTAACACATAGTACTGTGTAAGACACGATTAGGAAGTAGCTAAAGATAATTCTAAGAAATGATAAAAAATGAGAAAAATCTACTTTAAAGACTAGTTATAATGTTTTGCTCTTTCTAACTCTCTGCCTCTAACACATAATACTGTGTAAAGCACGATTAGAAAGTAGTTAAAGATTATTCTAAAAAGTACCCAAAGTCAGCTGCAAGTTATTAGTATTCTGATCTCTAAAAGATAGACAATTTATAATAAAGAGACCATTCATATTTTAACAGACAGATTTGAGAAATAAAACTAAAAATCAGCTATGAAAATAAAGTAAAGGCAGCAACTTTGAATCTGTCAACTGAAACTACCACTAGATATAAAGCAAATACATAACACACAAGCAATCCCAGGTTAAAAACCTGCAAAAGAACAATGTTGATCAGCTTAAAATAAAGGCTGGAAATGAAATAACATGAAAGTAAATTACGCTGTACATATGTCAAGAAAAGGAAATGTTGAATGGAAATAAGGAAATGATGAACATAAAATACTATACAAGGCTAACATGAACAGGGGCCCTCCATTCACATAACCCAAAGAAGACTCAAAGTATTGAAAACTCCAAAACAGCACTGCTTCTATTACTCCATGTGCAGAAATTACAGTCAAGAGTGCTAGAACAGCACTATAAAAACAAAGTCTGGGAATGCACGAAAATTAGAACAAGTTCATAAAACAAAGCAAGTAAAAGTTATCTAAGCGTACGCAGACGCAAGTATTAATAGGCATCTGAAAGATAGCCTATGCGTACAACTAAAACTGAAAATAACAAAATGTCATGCATATTAAAACTGCAGTAACACGTCATAAGCCTGTGTGGATGAGCTGGAGGTCCTGGTCGTTATGGGCATTGAATCCAGAGTTGGATTATGTCTCCCACAACCTGCGTAACACGGACAAGTCACCGTTTGAACTGACGTGACCCAACAACTTACACATCACCGTTAAGCTGCCTTTGTTGACCGTAACTTGAACCTTGTTGACCAGAGGTACAGATGATGTGGATGGCTGAACAAATAGCACAGGAACCTCGAGCACCTTGATTCCTAAGTGCCCATGTGGCTCATTTGGAAAAATGACACGTGGAACCTTGAGATTAACAAAAAGGCTGCGGAATCACCAGATGGTTGCGGAATCAGCAGATGGCTGCGGAATGCCTGTAAATATGTCAAAATCTAAACAAAACAGTCACACATTAGAAAATCTCACTTGATCATGCTTAATGACATCTAATGTAATGATCTGGGTGGTTTTACATTGAAAATGAGGCAAAAGAGAGAGGTAAGTGATGAAAAACAATAGGTAATAGTGGATGATGAGGTGTAAGTTAGAGGCTCTACAATGAGCTTCTACTCTCTAACTTTCTCGGGGGGTACCTGACTATTTCTAGCATACCATATTTGCACCTACTCCTCATCAAGGGCATTTCCATTCAGGTATGACCATACTCCTCACATAACCGTTGCTCCTGGCTATTCTTAGTCTGAAATCATAACACCGAACCATTGTATTGTCAAAATTCTCTGTTCCCGTGGTAGGAATATTCTACGTGGATGTCTATCCATTATATCTCTTGTATATCCCTTTCCTTTACATAAAACGCCTCTCTCTCATTGATGAGTTTTGGCATTACCATGACCATGTTTTTTTCTGTCACATGCGAGGAGGCACTTTGTTGATAGCTTTGTGCTTCATTTTGGGAGAATGGTTTTGTAATTTACAAGTAGTGGAAGGAGGACATTCTTAGAGCTCAATACAAATATGTAGCACACTGAGAGCTTCTACAACATATCTGTAGAGAAGAAATGCACCATGTATAGATGGCATCAACTGCCTCAAAAATAATATTGGTAGCCTATTGTAAGATCCTTTTGGTTCTATTATATTAAAAAGTGAAATTTAGATCCATAACACCTTGTACTACACTTCATTGGTAGACTCATTACCCTATCCATCCTTCATATTGAGGAACGATTCATTCGGTCAAGCTCAGAGTTCATTCATTATGTTGAATGCATATAATGCAATGAGTTAAATTATTTTGTGCTAGTTGGACCATTGAGTCACTCTATTATACATCCTTTCTACCTCCCATGACATCGAGCAGTCACAATTATAATGATGATGGGGAGAAATTTTGAGTTGTATATTCTAGTGGGAAATGTAGATCTCTGTCAAAAAATTTGGAATTTTAACTGCCAATTTGGAGCAAGAGTTAATTCAAATTACTCGATTCAAAATTTAGTTCTGCTAGTATGTTTAATAATCTCCAGTGATCCAGGTGGATATTGGTGGCCACCTACCAAGTCCATCTGGACCCCCATCATTGTTTCTCTCAGCATTTTCGGTTTCCTTAATTGTAGCACAGCTTACTATTTTTAGCAGTTTTTTCGGGTCCTAAACTTCTGGAGCCGTTTTGAGGCCCTAAACGACGTTTTTTGGGAAATCTGGGGGCAACGTGGGTCCATGGATTGATGTTGCCCTTCCCAAAGTGGTAGTTCTCGGATAGATCTTTCTAACGAGCTATCATACGCGTAAAACGGAGATCGTATGCCAAAGTTACGACCCTGGGAAATTGATGTACCAATTTACCTAAAATGGGGCCCACAATTTGGCGTTTCATCTTCTGGGGTTAGGTTTTGGAATGTGAAAGGTTTTCCATTGTTTCTCAACAATAAATAGGCCTTCGAGCCTCATTGTAACA
>APFE031530273.1:84024-103854 GCA_000404065.3 Pinus taeda | reverse complement strand
GAGAGAAATCATCTATCACAACATTGACCCTAAAAATGATTGATGACTACAAGAATGAGCCCACTTCAAGGTCCCCTCCTATTCCCTCAATCATCTAGACTGGTAGGGTTTGATAATTTATTTTTCTTTTTTTTGCAACACTAAGGCCTTCAATCTATGGTTCCCCTATTGTTTCACAACATCTATACTTTCTTGCATATCTTTTACTTGGACAACTAGTTCATAATTTCTAGCTAGATATTTAGATGTACTTTTCCTCTTATTTTTGTTTATGGATCTACTAGTCATTTTTGCATTTTCATATTGTACATATTAGTTTCAATAACCTATTTTTCTGATAATTCATTAAACATTAATATAATTATCTTATTTAAATATTATTACATAAAATGTTGGAAAAATAGTTTATATATAATTAGGTAACTAATTTATAAAACAAATAATTTTAATGAATAAAAGTATATTCAAAATAATATCCAAATTGGTCTTCCTAATTAAGAGAATATAACTTAAATCAAATTTCATTTCAAATTAGTCTTCCTACTAGAAAGAATATAAATTTAATCAATAAAAAAATACTAATAATAATAGGATAGATTTATTTCATATATATATATATATATAACAATTTAAGCTTAAGATGATGGTTAAATGAAAAAGCAAATTGGGATATAAGACCCTGTTGTCGCACAAAGTGTCTAGGCACCACGATAACAATCAGAGTAAGGGTTGTCACTCTAATCCTTACTCACTCTATTTAGACTCTCTCCTAGACAAGTCAAGGGGGGTAGTCCCTAAGGTGAATGAATGAGAATAACATGTGAAAAAAAGGCTCTAGGAGACCTAAAGATGGACAATTTGATGAATTTAGAACAACTCTTGGTCAACTGAGATGAATAGATTAAACACAAGACACATCCATGGGATAGAAATGATTATAGACCAGTGCCTTAGTATTTGATTAACCATAGACTGAACAGAAACAAGATATCCCAAGTAATTTAAATATGTGACGAATAGTGACAATCATGAATGATCAATGTAAATGCTCAAAACTTTATCATGCAAGAGATTCCAGATTTAAAATAATTTTTATTAAGAATTCAGATCTAGAACAATTTTCCAATAGGCAATATATTTTTTTAAAACATTAATTTGCACTTGCCAATAGAGAAATCACTTGCCATGAAATTTAAAATCTTAAACCTGACACAAATGAGATCAAGGAACTTCAGATTAGAGTTTTAATTATCCCTTAGGTAAATTTCTAATGTGCTAAGCTCATGAAGCAATTTTAATGTGGCAAATGAAATAATTAAACTTTAATTTGACCATAATTAATAAAATAAAAAGGTTCTTAATAAATTAAAATTTTAAATGGGCTATAGGCCACATTAAATTTTTAATGTGAAAGCGCAAATCCTCAATTTTTTAGTAATCTCAAGTCACAAAAATGATTTTTTTAAAAATATTTTAGATTTTTAATTAATTTAAAAATTTAGGAATTTTAATGTTTTTTTAATATTTTCTAATGTTGTAGATTTTTCTTTTTTTGTAATGAATAAAATAAAATAATAAAAAGTAAAAACAAAAACAAAACGAAATGAGCCTAAACAAACTAAAATAAATATCAAACCTAAACTCATAACAATACAAAAAAAAAAAACAAAAAGTTAAATTAAAATGAATCAAAAAACAATAACCAAAAGAAAAATCAAATGAAAACGAACTAACATAATACATGTACGATCCTAAAAGTAAAATGAAAAATGAAATAACCTAACCGAAACGCATGAAAAAGTGGAATGTGAGTGTTTGTTTGTTGCTTATGCAGGTTTGGAGAAGTTTGACAGCGGCAAGGAGGTCGACGGACTTGTTTGTTTGCTGTGTAAGTAGATCCGCACTGGTTGACGGTAGGAGGGAGCTGCAGTAGTGGGCCAGGAGTTGGACAGAGCAAGGAAGGTTGCGGGTAGGCAGCACGTAGATGGATGTGAAGGACGCAGGGTGAATGGAGCAGGGTGAGTGACTTGGATCTGTTGTAGGCACGAAGGATGGTAGTTAGGAGAAAATGCAGTGCGGGTAAGGGAACGGAAAGGCAACAGGTGAGGGCAGCGGGCTGGATTGATGACGGGTTTGAAGGACGTGGGGCATCGACAGAGATAAGCGAGGAAGGATAGTCGTAGGGATGCGAGGGTTCATGTTGACCAAGGAGGAAGTGCGGGCTTGTTTGTTTGCTGCAGTGGGAATGAATGCGCGGAGGGCAGGCAAATGACTCCAGGTCGACGAACAGTAAGAATGGATTTGCAGTGTGGAGGTAGGGTAAAGCACGTAGGAGGAGGCTGCAAACTCAAGCAGCAGGGACATAAACCGCAGAGTGTGGAGGGAAGAAGGCCGTGGACATGATGAAGGTGGATAAGGACGCAGGTGGATTGAGGGTTTGCAATAGGCAGAGGGTTGGCGATGTTGGAGGTATGGAGAGAAAGTATGCAAGGCATCATAGGGATGAGTGAGGAAAATGTAGGCAGAGAGAGATGTCAGCAAGGGTTTAAAAAAAAAGAAAGATCGAAATTTCTTAGTGAACCCAAAAACCAGGTAGCAAACCAATCAACAAAAATGGTAGCCCAGAAACTCTTTGAAAAATTTCCGGAATTATTAATTAAAATGTTGAATCTACTTGCTTTAGATTTAACCCTGAAACCCTCATGAAAATTTCCAGATCTGAGAATTTTGGAACCCTTATAAAAATTTCCAGATTTAAAACTCTTTAAACCCTTGCACTGCAAAATTAATTTGAATAATATTCCGGCAAAATGATGTTGATGAACCCTAGAGATCCAGATCTTATCCTCCATGGCCTAGATTTGGACTCTACACAAATTTTTTCCTCAGATTTGTAGCTGCACGACAACATTCAAACATTCAAACGATATATACAATTAGAAAAACTAAAACCCAGAAAAACCAAAGTAAAAAAAAATAAATTATAGATCTATGCATAGGAATGGTAGATCTATCAGATCTAAGGAGTGTGAGTCCGACTCCGCTCCCAGATCTGATAATCTAAGGCTCTCAATAGCCAGATTCATCAATTTCGCACATAAACAATTAAATTTTCAAATTTTAAAGGAGGTGCTTAGCTTAAAACCTTTCATGCATCATCAATAAAAATCTTATGATAAGCCCAAGATCAAATTAAGTTGGGCTTTTCAGAAAACATAGATCGGGAGTAGGCTGGTCCAACTGAAAACTTCCTCTAATGCCCGAAGATCTAAAAATCAAGACTTTCCTGCAAAACTCAATTCAACCATCAAAATTGAGCGAGAAAATAATAATAAAATTCAAATAAATAGATATATTTGCTATTACATTCAAAATTTAAATTATCACTTAAACCTCAGCGACTGAGCAAGATACTTGTACTCAAATCACTCTTTAGAAGCTATCATTAATGGCTAAAAAAATTCACGCATGAAAACAACATAACTTACAGTATTCCCATGAAGAGTAACACCAGCAAAACTTAACCCCAAAGTCTTTCTTTATTATTCAGAAAAAGATTACACAAGAGCTTTTTGCTTAGCACACGACTCAAAGGTCGGATCCTTCGACTGACAAATGACTTCCTATTTAAATATAAATCCTCCAATAGCTAGTTCGAGTGATCCTCATCAAAGCAATCTCGACCGTTGATGAGGATTAAAATTTCTTTTAATTTCATCTGTTGAAAAATTAAATTCTTGAGGAAATTCGAATTTTTCAATTAAAAGCATTTTAATTAATTCAGAAATTAAATTTTTGAATTAATTTCCCCAAAATTTTGACTTTGACTCAACCCCAGAGATCAAAAGCTTAAAATTTATCAAAATAATTAATTTACCTTAGTCCCTGGACCTCTTAAAATTTAATTTTTAAGGACCGACGAATTTTGCCTTTGGAGAATTTATATTTACCTAAGACCTAGAATTATTTAAATTTTTGACTTAGGATTTTAATTAATTTTTGGCTAGAAATTTTAATTAATTAACCTATGAGGGGATAAATTGTTTTTCCAACCCTTGAGACACTTTACATCATGATTTTCATATTTTTTACATCTCAAGGGGGAAAACCCATTCGTAATAGACCCTCACAGACTATCCATTTCTGCGACACAAATATAATTCAATAAACCAAGCAATTTGTAATAAAATAACCTAACCAAATAGTTAGGATTATTCCCAAATCACTTTTACATAGACCCGATTTATAACACTAGGACTTGCCTAAGATCCCAATAACAAAATACACTTTGGCTTTGGGGTAAGACTGAAGGAAAACTTTGCTGACCATTTGAGAATGGATCGGTGAGACAAAAAACCTCCCAGAATGTAGATCGTCACCAGAAAAGTAGGTTTACCTAGGCAATTACATACATGACACGGATCTTCTGAGATTATTTACATCATATACATGCAGAATGGCTTTACATTATAACATGATGATCAGGCTGATGATGATAGCTGGACGACACAGACACATCGATTAGACATTATCCCTTTTGCGAAAAAAGGGGTGTACTGCTATGGGTCGTTGACATGTAGTGGTCAACATCTGGCTCTACTTGGAGACACATTGTTACACCAGAGGAATGTGAGAATCCAAAATCTGCATCCATGCAACACACAATATAACATAAGTAGCGTCCATCCAAAACCATCATATAACATTAAGCACATGAAAGATATAAGCTCTTCATTTATTAACTAGTCTAACAACATGAAAAACGTAAATCTATCTACAAAATAAAATACTGAAATAAAAGGGTGTAGGGTTAGGAATACAATACAAAGGATGCCCCATGGCATTAGATGCGTTCAATGTAGTGCATGTTGAGCATTTGCCTGCTTTTAGGAAAATTTGTTGGTTGTTTCTCAGATGTGCCATGTCCAATCCTGCACACGGTAGGACTTTTTCGTATCCGAAAATCAAGTTGCTCGCGGCCATCAGATGCATCAAACTGCTTTCTCATTCTCTTTCTCTTGCATCTTTTTTTGTGGCAGGTTGTGATGTTGATGATGACGTGGTTGACGCACAACTTCCTTCTTGATCCGAAAAACGCTCATATGGAAAACTTGGAATGTTCAAAACTTCTGTGATCTGCGCTTCTTTGTGAACTTGATCTGTTATGACTGTTGGATTAATCACGTGAGCATCAACCTGATTCTTATCAATTTCCATTTTATCCGGGTCACCTTCAATTAGCCACTTTTCAATGGAACAAATGACCTCCTCATAATAAGATGGAGCTTGTTGCATCAGACAGGGAGGCTTATGATCTGTTGACATTTCCTTGTTTCTTTCATCCTCTGACCGATGCTGAAATTTCTGTACCTGTACTGTTATGGCATCCATCTTGTTAGAGTGTTCAACCTTCATAGCACTGACTTCCTTGGCATGGTTTTCCTTCATGGTCAATAACTTATTTTGAAGACATATCTGACCAGCTTCCATATCTTTTATTACTTTGTCATTATCTGCTTTTATGGTCATCAAGCAATTTTGCATAGAGGTCATTTCTCTGTGATGATTAGCTTTCATGGTTTCCATTTCCTTAACATGTTTTTCTTTCATGACAAGTAAATAGTTTTGCATGGAAGTCCTTTCTTTCAAATGATGACTCTACATGTCGGTCCTCATAGCCTCCATATTCTGAGCACACTTTTCTCTTATGGTGGCTACGTGATTGGAGTCTTTAATTTTCATGATTTCCATCTCCTTATCATGTTTTTCCATTTTGGTGTACGAAGTTCTCATATCCTTGGTGTAATCAGCTATAAATTTTTCTTGATTAAGCTCCATATTTTTTACCAGTTGTGTTTGATAGAACTGCGTGTCTTTAACCAACTGCTTTAGTTCTTCTATAAGATGCTTATCATTTTCCCTTCCATTGTCGACACTGATTTGACAACTTGTTCTTGATTTTCCACTATCATGGATTTGTCTTGCAATGATACAAGTGGATGGCACATTTTGATATGGAGAATTGTCTTGAAATCTTTCATTGACATTTGGATCCTTTACAAGATCACTTTCATCCTGTTGCATAGTATTAGGGGCACAAGGTGAGCCACCTTGATCTCCATATCCATCTTTAAAAGCATTGATGATGTCTTATAAATAAGCGAAAGAACCTTCAGGACAATTATGAAACCAATTCAAAGCATCACCCTCTAAAGAAAAGGCAAATAGACGCATCTTGACATCTTCATGTTTATATTGGGAAGAATGACAATATCTGATTATTATATCAGTAACCCTGGATAGATGCTTTCTAGCAGTGGTTGAATCACCACTCAAGAACAAAGGTAATTTATGAATGGCGTCTTCCGACATATCATGGAGAAAGTTAGTAAAATGACACGGGGCAAACAAGTCATCCATGATGACTTGCTTAAAGGGATAAGGAGGGACCAAATGGATGCTAGAGAGAGACCCCTACTCAAGAAAATCAAGAGATCCACAAGAAGCGAACTTCTAGTAGAAATTCTTGTAAGAAATGAAAGAAGTGGAGTCGCCACTTGAACATGAATCTAGCTCTAAGATCCAAAAGGCAAAAAAAACTGGATATAAGGGAGGGCTTCTTGTCTGAGAAATAATGGATGAATAAGTGGAGTCGCCACCCAAACAAGAAACGAACCGAAATGTTCAGGTGCTAAAAGTGCAGATGAAACGATTAATGAGATGACGAAAGATAAGGTGATGAAAAGATCAAATGATGCCAGGAAATTTTGTGTTGATGGGATAAGAAATGATGAAAGATTAGATGATTAGAAAAATGTCGTGAGGACTAAGGACAAAAAAACTCTATCCCTGGCAACGACACCAACAAATGTTGTTGTTGTCGGCTAAAATGAATGATAGAAAGATGAAAGATGAATGTCATAAACCCAAGGTCCAATAAATGGGTCCCTAACAACGGCGCCAAAAAATGTTATCGCACAAAGTGTCTAGGCACCATGACAATACGCAGAGTAAGGGTTGTCACTCTAATCCTTACTCACTTTGTTTAGACTTTCTCCTAAACAAGTCAAGGGGGGTAGTCCCTAAGGTGAATGAATGAGAATAACTTGTGAAACACAAGCTCTAAGAGACCTAAAGATGGACAACCTAATGAATTTAGAACAAATCTTGGTCAACTGAGATGAATAGATTAAAACACAACACACATCCACAGGATAGAAATGATTATAGATCAGTGCGTTAGTATTCGATTAACCATAGACTGAACAAAAACAAGATATCCCAAGTAATTTATATATGTGATGAATAGTGTCAATCATGAATGATCAATGTAAATGCTCAAAACTTTTTTATGCAAGAGATTCCAGATTTAAAATAATTTTTGTTAAGAATTAAGATCTAGAACAATTTTCCAATAGGCAATATAATTTTTTAAAACATTAATTTGCACTTGCCAATAGAGAAATCACTTGCAACGAAATTTAAAATCTTAAACCTGACACAAAAGAGATCAAGGAACTTTAGAATAGAGTTTTAATTATTCCTTAGGTAAATTTCTAATGTGCTAAGCTCATGAAGCAATTTTAATATGGAAAATGAAATAATTAAACTTTAAAGTGACCAGAATTAATAAAATAAAAAAGGACCTTAACTAATTAAAATTTTAAATGGTCCATAGGCCACATTAAATTTTTTAATGTGAAAGCTCAAATCCTATATTTTTTAGTAATCTCAAGTCACAAAAATGATTTTTTTTTTTTTTTTTTTTTTTTTTTTATATTTTATATTTAGATTCAAGATTTTTTTTAATTTTAGATTTTTTTAATGTTTTAGATTCTTAAAATTTTAGATTTTAATTTAAGATTTTTAAATGTTTTATAATTTAAAAATTTAGAAATTTTTATGTTTCTTAAATATTTCTGAATGTTTCAGTTTTTTTTAATGAAATTAAAAAAAATAATGAAAAGTAAAAACAAAAATCAAAACAAAATGAAACCTAACCAAACTAAAAAAATTAAAAGATCAAACCTAAACTCATAACAATACAAAAAAAAAGAGATTAAATTAAAATGAATAAAAAAACAACAACCAAAAGAAAAATCAAATGAAAATGAACTAACCTAATGCATATGCGAACCTAAAAGTAAAATTAAAAATGAACTAACCTAACCAAAGCGCATGAAAATTTCGAATGTGAGTGTTTGTTTGCTGCGTATGCAGGTATGGAGAAGTTTGACGATGACAAGGAGGTCGACGAACTTGTTTGTTTACTGTGCAGGTAGATCCACACTGGTCGATGGGAGAAGGAGGGAGCTGCAGCAGTGGGCGAGGAGCTGGACGGAGCAAGGAAGGCTGTGGATAGGCAACACACAGATGGACGTGGAGGGTGCGAGATTTTTTGCAGGGACGGCGGATGGCAGATAGGAGAAATTGCAGTGCGATTAAGGGAATGTAAAGGCAGCAGGTGAGGGCATTGAGCTGGACCGACGGTGGGTTTGATGGACGCAAGGCAGCGACAGAGAGAAACGAGGAAGGATAATCGTAGGGATGCGAGGGTTCATGTTGAGCAAGGAGGAAGTGTGGGCTTGTTTGTTTGCTGCAGAGAGAATGTACGCACAGAGGGTAGGCAAATGACTGCAGGTCGACATACAATAAGAATGGATTTGAAGTTTGGAGGTGGGGTAAAGCATGCAGGAGGAGGCTGCAAACTTAGGCAGCAGGGACATAAACCGCAGAGTGTGGAGGGAAGACGGTTCCGGATCTGATGAAGGTGGATAAGGAGACAGGTGGATTGAGGGTTTGCAATAGGTAGAGGATTGGCAATGCTGGAGGTATGGAGAGAAATCCTGCAAAGCAGTGAAGGGATGAGTTAGGCAAATGCAAGCAGAGAGAGATGTCAGCAAGGGTTTAAAAAAAAAAGAAATTGTTCAATGAACCCAAAAACTAGGCAGCAAACCAATCAGCAAAAATGGTAGCCCAAAAACTCTTTGAAAAATTTCCGGAATCTTAATTAAAATGTTGAATCTACTTGCTTCACATTTAACCTTGAAACCCTCATGAAAATTTCCAGATCTGAGAATTTTGGAACCATTATAAAAGTTTCCAGATTTAAAACTCTTTAAACCCTTGGACTGCAAAATTAATTTGAATAATATTCCTACAAAATGATGTTTATGAACCCCAGAGATCTAGATGTTATTCTCCAGGGCCTATATTTGGACTCTACACAGATTTTTTCTTCATATCTGTAGCTGCATGACAACAAGAAAACATCGAAACAATATATACAATGAGAAAAACTAAAACCCAGAAAAACCCAAGTCAGAAAAAAATAATTTACAGATCTATGCACAGGAATGACATATCTATCAGATTTGGGGAGTGTGAGTCCGACTCCGCTCCCAGATATGATAATATAAGGCTCTCAACAACCAGATTCATCAATTTTGCACATAAAAAATTAAATTTTAAAATTTTAAAGGAGGTGCTTAGCTCAAAACCCTTCATGCATCACCAATAAAAGCCTTATGATAAGCTCGGGATCAAATTAAGCTGGGCTCTTCAGAAAACACAGATCGGGAGTTGGCTGGTCCAACTGAAAACTTCCCTTAACGCCCGAGGATCTAAAAATCAAGACTTGCCTGCAAAACTCAATTCAACCATCAAAATTGAGCGAGAAAATAATAATAAAATTTAGATAAATAGAGATACCTGCTATTACATTTAAAGTTTAAATTATCACTTGAACCCAAGCGACTGAACAAGATACCTATACTCAAACCACTCTTCAGAAGCTTTCATCAATGGCTAAAAAAAATTCACGCATGAAAACAACATATCTTACAGTATTTCCGTGAAGAGTAACACTGGCAAAACTTAGCCCCAAAGTATTTCTTTATTATTCAGAAAAATATTACACAAGAGCTTTTCGCTTAGCACAGGACTTAAAGGTCGAATCCTTCGACTGACAAATGACTTCCTATTTAAAGATAAATCCTCGAATGGCTAGTTCGAGTGATCCTCATCAAAGCAATCTCGACCGTTGATGAGGATTAAAATTTCTTTTAATTTCATTCGTCGAAAAATTAAATTCTTGAGGAAATTCGAATTTTTCAATTAAATGTATTTTAATTAATTCAAAAATTAAATTTTTGAATTAGTTTCCCAAAAATTTTGGCTGATTCAACCCCAGGGATCAGCTTAAAATTTTTCAAAATAATTAATTTACCTTAGTCCCTGGACTTCTTCAAATTTAATTTTTAAGGACCGATGAATTTTGCCTTTGGAGAATTTAAATTTACCTAAGACCTAGAATTAATTAAATTTATGGCTTAGGATTTTAATTAACTTTTGGGCAAAAAGTTTAATTGATTAACCTGTGAGGGGAAAAATTATTTTCCAACTCTCGAGAAAGTTTACATCATGATTTTCATATTTTTTACATCTCAACGTGGAAAACCTATTTGTAGTAGACCCTCACAGACTACACAAATATAATTTAGCAGACCAAGCAATTTGTAATAAAATAACCTAACCAAATAGTTAGAGTTATTCCCAAATCACTTTTACATAGATTCGATGTATAACACTAGGACTCGCCTAGATCCCATTGACAACATTCACTCTGGCTTTGGGGTAAGACTGAACGAAAACTCTACCGACCATTTGAGAATGGATCAATGAGACAAAAAACCTCCCAGAATGTAGATCGTCACCAGAAAAATAGGTTTACCAAGGCAATTACATACATGACATGGATTTGCTAAGATTATTTATATCATATACATGCAGAATGGGTTTACATTATAACATGATGATCAGGCTGATGATAATAGTTGGACGTCATAGACATATCGATCAGGCGCTATCCCTTTTGCGAAAAAAGGGGGTGTACTGCTGTGGGTTGTTGACACATAGTGGTCAAGAGACCCCAATCCCCATATAATAATAATATTCCAAATCAAATTAATATATAAGATCCCCTTTGCTTAACAATTTGGATACTAAAATTTACAAATATATAAATACAATTACAGAACTTCATAAATAAATTAAATAAAATATTAATTATAATAATTAAGAATTCTACTAAATAAACACCCGAGGATAATATTAAAAAAGGTAGGGCTTCGGGTGAGATGAGGTAGTGAGTTCAAAAAACCTATGGCTAAGTCTAGAGGGCTAAGATAGTCCTAGAGATGCTCAAATAGATCCCAAACACATGTTGTATTAAATTTGATAATTCTTGAATTTTCCTTACACCCTAGGTCTAGTCTATGGCTAGACATAGCACATAAACGCACTAGGAGTGTTCATCCAAAACAACTTTGCACAGCGGGAATATAACAACAATGAATCAATAAAATACACAAATAAATGTATGGCCCAAAACACTTCTTATGAGTCTATCAAAAAGAAATATATAGGGTTCTCGTACCAAGGATCATGGCCCTTTTATGAAACATGATACAAGACTAGTATACAATAGGATACAACTAGGGCTTGAGGACAATTCCTTTAGCCTCTCAATCTACCCAAAACAATAGTGAAAAAACAAACAACTTACTTGCTGATGTAGCCCCTTCACAACTATACCTTTTAGTCCTTATTTGTTGCTTGTTAACTCATTGTCCTTTCCTTCTTCACACAAAGATTTGACTCCTTTAATATCTCTGTCCAAAAAACTGCTCGCAATGGTCAGATCCTTCAGACCTCTTGCATATAACAATTCTAAAATCAAAAGCTACTGACAATGAACTTGTACATTCAATTCAATATATGAATCAACCTTTAACCATGTTGTTCAAGGCTCCTTTAATGAAAAAACCTTATATATGCACCTCAACAACCCATCCTTCCCACAATACCACCATCGTTGGCCTCTTTCTTAGGCTGAGACACCTTTGCTTATCCTCCTCAAGGTTTTTATGCCTTTCGAATTGTTTTCCTTTGCCTGTGGCCTATTATGGACAAGTTGTGCCCTGATCGAAGGCTCTGTCCAGCACACTGAGGCCTTTCGGCTTGCTTTAAATAGCCTCTAGGGCTTCAACTCCTCTGGTCTAGACAAACTGAAGCTCAACCTCTTCAAAATAGCAAACAAGCCTTGATTCAACAACCTTTATTCTTCACGTCTAGCAAACAAAAACTCATCCTCCCTAGGGCACAATCCAAAAACGAAAACAAACCATAAACTTCCTCTCCTTCTAATTGCAGCTACCCTTGAGGATTTGCGTCTGTCTTTCTCTTGGCTTGTATTCATACAAGAATGGATTGCTATATTCTGTTTAGACCTCTCTTGGTCTCTCATATTTATAGACTCTCTAATTTTGCCTTAGGAGTCCTTAGATCCATTTAAGGTTCTCCTCCACAATAATTAGAATAGAAAAAATAGTTTTTTCGATCTCAAGCCCAGGACGTTGGGTCCAAAACCCACGAGCTTGGGTACAAAAAGTGGGTCAAATCCTCACAATTCAAGTACCCTAGACTTCAGGGAGTGCCTCCTAAGCTACACTTTTCAACAATAATTGTTGTTATAAATTGCAATTTATAAAAAGCACAATTGACAACATGCAAAATTTATGACAACAATAGTAAAACAACCTATAGTTAATGATAAACAATAAATATGCAAAGATATTAAATGAATAAACAAAGGAAAAGGTTGCAACAACTTTTCAATGGTTGAAAATGTGTAAACAACTGTGAAAATTTCTAGATCTAACAATCTTAGGAATCCTACTGCAACCAGCTGAATCTACTTCACCTAGATTGTAAATTATCTTACAAACCTATTTCAAATTTCTTCTTGAAATATTGAAGTAAATTACTGAAGCGACCTACACCAATTAAATATGATTCTAAAACAAAGAAACTGAGTAAGGAAAATAGAAACACATAGGCCACAGTTATTTTTGGACAAAAGTCCACGGAAAAACCCAATGCAAGAAAACCAGTGTAGTAGTTCTAAGGGTTTATTATTATTAAGCAGTAGAAAAAACTAAATGCATCACTGAATACCTCACAGGGTTATTCAGCTACAGAGAGAAATATTGGTAGAAGCTTTGTGAATTTTACCTCACACAATCACTAAGAAATCCTGGTTGATTTCTGCCTCTCGGTCTCACACCCCGGCTCCCAGCTTCTGAAAATCGAATTCCTCTGCAGATTTCAGACTCCTCTCTCTCCCTCTGTGTTGGTTCTACATGGCCCTTCTGGCCCTGCATGCGTCAAGGCTTCTAGATCACTTACTACCTCTCTCTGCTGATGTATCTTCAACTGAGAATCTCTCTCTCCAGAAGCTGCTATCCATGCCCCTCAATTGCAAGAGATCTCCTCAAAAGATTTTTCCTCCTGAGAACTTCTCACTTCAGAAAATCTATTTTCTCTATCTCTCTCTATGTCTTCCAAATGACCCTCAAGCCCCTTCTTATATTTTCTTGTTGGACAACCAACGACCTAGATTAAAACATAATCAAAGGCTCAGATTGTTTTGGCTTGATCCACAACTTTTTCTAGAAGTTTCACCCCTGATTAGATTAATACCCATTAATATTTTAATTTTCCTAAGCTTAGACTTAGGAACCCCATTAAAAATATTAATTATTTTAATAAAATCACATCTGGGTGGAATTTCCAAAAATGCTTTCTGGGTTCTTTGGAATACTTGTGCCCAAGCCTCCCTGCAAAATTTGAGCCTTAGATCACATCCGATGTTACCCGATATCAACAACAACGAGTAAACCCTAGACGTCAACCCTATAAAGGTGGTTGAAAATTTAAATTGCATATAAAATGATATTTTTTACATATAATAGATGCAATGCCTAACTCTTGGAAATCCAAGATATTTTATGCAATTAAATGTAGATTTCGTCATAACCTAGCCCTAATTTACCCTAAAAAGGTAAAAAAAATAAAATTTAGTACTAAGATTTTTTGTAAAAGTTTGACACACAAAATATACTAGTGACTTTATCAATCTTGGGTATATGGAGTCAAAAGGGTAAGGTCAATGGTAGAAGCACTTGATTGGAGTGAGTTAAGAGAGAGAAAAAACCTCTCAATCTAAATTGTAACGGCTTTGAATCTATTGGAGATTTAAGTTCAAGAAATGCTATAGTCTAGACTCTATACTAAGTTTCCTTGATGGATACTTGCTAACAAATTTTACAAAGGAGATGCTAGAGCCATAAAAAAATGAATATATTAAGATTAAAACGTCATAGAAATCCTAATTCGAAAACATATGTAAAATGGAAGAAGATACTCACATTAAATTAGCACAATTCACCATAAAATCACTTCATTAATCCAAGAGAAAATTCCTCCAATCGATAATATCCCACCCAAGACAATTTGTTGCCTTAGTGCTCCATTGTGTCTAAGAGAAAAGAAGACAAGTGCACACTCTTTCGAGATGAGTAAATGAGTGTTTGTGAAAATGAATCTCCTAAATTGACTTCCCTATATTTATAGGAGGGAAATCAAGTTGATTTAGGTCAAAGATTGACTAAAATCCCTAAAAATAAATACTTCAAGTGTTTACAAGTTAAGTAGGTCACAAGCGGATCTAAAAGATAACTATCTCAATGATAAAACATAACAAAAGGCCTCCTTTTAGCCCACACATGTGAGAAAAGGGTCCTCCAAAGGTGAAATCATCCCCAAAAGGTGAAGATCTCCATGAAAATGTGCCAAGGATGGGTCCAAAGAATGCTCCTCACTCAAAATCCATCTCCTCATCAACAAGATGTCATCTCATCAAGCAAAACTCTGCTCATTAATATGTCATCATCAACCAAGTACAAGTTCTCTCTCCAAGCCTTGTGAGGTTGACGTCATAAGGCTAGGGCATGATTTCATCATCTTGAAAGATGTATCATCCTTGCTAGAGGGATCTCAAGTGATCATCATCATAAAACTAGTCTAGGAATAGGGAAATGTCCATCAAGGAGGTACAATGCCAGTTGTAGGTATCCTATGGTCTTTAGGGTTTTCCTTCCTTTTGGGCAATGTCTTGGCTCCATTGTTCAACATTCTGGCCTATCGAAGGAGATGAGAAGGTCAACATCAGTGTTGGATACATCCCAAGGTCAACAACCCTCACAAAGTGGTCAATGTCCTAGTTATGGTGCCCTAAAGGGTCATCAGGTGGGTTGGACTTATTCTCTAAAGTGTTGGATAAGTCTCACAATCACTCATGGGATGATAGTTGTACCTGGGCTTAAGCATCTAAAACATACCCTCATAATCAAGTGAGATCATCATCATAGGTAAAATAACCATATGGGTATCATAGTGGGCCATATTTAATGCAAAAGGCACAAGAGTACTTCACACAAGCATCATCTTTAAATGTCATCCTAGCTTAGTGTTTGTAAACAAGTTAACATGCTTAGATATGGGAGGGTTATTCAATGGCCCTATTATGTGCTTCCAACTCTAAGAGGAGGAACAATTCCTCGGCCGACCCATCAATCGATAGATTCAAGTGGGTAGTGGTATGGTGGTGTTTTGGAGGATGCCACCATCTTTGTATTGGCCATGAAATTCCATCATTCTTGAGCATTATAATGTGAAGAGGGAGCTATCGTGGGACCTGACTTACACTTTTCCTTGGCCTATTTTTACTGCCCCTCTGATGTGCCTTTTCTTCATTGATTTTCTTTTTCTTGCATAACTTGGGTTACAAACTTTTATTCATGCATCATTTACCCCTAAAGATGAAGTGGTTTATTGTTCAATTGGGTTTGGAATATTCAAAATTCCTTTTATTTTGATAGCTTATGCATTAGCAAAGAACTTGGTGAGAACCAATGAGGGGGGTGGAGCTTAGGCTAGGCTTTTTTCCATGCACATTAATATACCCCAACTAATTTTTTGCATTTTATCATCATGGTTCATGCTCTTTCTTTTCTTTTGGTTGCATCAACCTCTTAGGGAAAATTTTTCGGTCCATACTCAAGAATGAATAAAAGAGGGAACCAACACTGGTGATAGATAGCAATCAACCCGAAGATGGGACATGGATATAATAGAGGAGATGGAAATTTTTAGGTATGGTTTACTATGGAAAAACAACATTAATCAGTGCCTCCTATTTGTGCCCCTATTAGACAATGGAAACAAAGGCTTCAAGGAAGGTCACACTAGACTAGGCGTAGGGCATAACCACCAAGGTGAAACATGGGAACAAGAGTACAACCTATAGCGATCTATCATCCAATTCAACCTATTATCTATATTAAAATGCCCTTAAACGTTAAATGAAAGCACTTGATTACAAAAATGGTCCACCTTCTTCTAATGAGTAGAATGGATGTATAAAGCAATGAATGGAGCATGGATGGGGGGCCCTTGTGGCTAGCAATATGTATATCATCATAGGGCTACTAGCTAGCAAGATGATTGGAATAGGAGAAAAATGTTCTCTTAGGGATTGCCCACTTAGGTGGGTAACAGGTATTATTAGGGAAAGTGGAGGCATGTAACCACGAATTTCAGTTGCATTGGGTCTCTCACATGTATAATCTATGCCAACACCATAGAATTTCAAGGAAAAAGCTAGTATAATCAGGCATTATATTTTCATTAAATTGTGTATATCATTTTTGCAAAATATTGTAGCACCTATTATTATCTAGGGATTGCTCATATGTTGCGAGAAATTGATCATAAATATAAAGAGAAATTGTTGGTTATTTAAACAATCGAACTTTATGATGTACTCGCAATTGCTCATGAGCAGCCATCATAAAAAATTACGACAAATATGAAATATCTAAAGTTAAAATCAATATGTATATATGATAATATATAACTGTATAAATCTACTATATAATATATATATAATAGAGTAATAATATATAGAAAGAATAATCACCACTGCCAATGTCTCATGCATTAGGCTTGCAACCTCTTTCAAGTTGTATAAGCATCCTCTAAATCATGCACCTCCATAAGCATATCATCTATCGTGAAAAACACAATGAACACCACTATTTGATTCTTTGCATTGAACCACTCCATATCCAAGAACTTTACGACAAAGCTTTCAAAGCACCATGCGCCACTTAGACGTGTTCTTCTCTACAATCTGAGATATCAAGTAGCCCTTTATTAAATCAAGAATAATTTTGTAATATCCATTTCGGGAATTTTGTGGTATTTTTTTAGATTTTTCTTTATAAAATTTCATGTCAGTGTTTTTTCCAAAAACCCACGAAATTGCACCAAAATGCACCAATAAATAGCAACCTAGAAATTATACAAGCACGACAAATACATTGACAATTTGCAAAAGTAAATCTAGAAACTCAAATACATAAGAAAATGTAGCACAAGAAATGACCTAGTTTCATTTATTATAATATAGCATGTAGAGTACAACTGGAAATATTTGAGACAAAATAGGAAAGATGATAGCTAAGTGGACCTCCAAATATTCTGCTGATATGTTGATCCTGATCTCTCAAAACTCCACCACAATTGCCACTAAATCAACTGAAAGACAATGAAGCACCAATTGAGGACCTGAATGATCCTCACTCCAATATTCTTGAAGCTCTATGAAACTCTTGGATGAAGTCTCCTCAAAGAGAGTTGGGTTTTCGTCCAACACTCAACAACATACCCGAGGGTTTTTGTCTTGGGGCCACCAATGAAGTAGAGAATTGGGTTCTCAACCTCTCATACTAGAAGAAATATCAAATCTAAGATGTCCTCTAATGGCCTCCTCCTCCTCTTTTTATAAATCTAATGGACCCCTCTAGAACCTGCTATTTTATTATTATTATAATCATGGAACACTTTTCCCTCTTTTTATTTCAATTAAAATATTCTTTTTAGTGTGGGAAAATGGTAAATTGGCCAACATGCCTCCCCAGGTCACTGAAACTCTCTTCTAACCATCTCATCTTGTAGATCTTCTCGTTATAGTTCGAACAAGCTATTACACTAAGGTGTTCTACCGAGTATTCCTTCTGAAATGCCACTTTAAGCGTAATTATTGAGTCAGGCCCATTAATAACTTTGTTTTTTGTAGATCTTCTCGTTCTAGTTTGAACAAGCTATTACACTAAGGTGTTTTACCGAGTATTCCTTCTGAAATGCCACTTTAAGTGTAATTATTGAGTCAGGCCCATTAATAACTTTGTTTTTTGAAAGTTGTTGGAATGCAATAGAACGAAAGGCAAACTGTGCAGATGATGGAATATACCTATGTAATATCCCCAACCCAGAATATTCCTCAAACCCCAGCAAAAACTCCAACCAAATATGTGCAAATGATATAATAACCCAGAAGTGATAAAATGATAGTGGAACAACATATAATAATGTAAACTAGAAATATAAGCAGATACACAAGAAATGCAGCGAGAAAATACTAAGCCATTTTATTATACTGAGCAATAAAATAAGTACACGAGGTGAACAGACAGATGGCACCTTGACTTGCACAAGGCAAGTGAATAAATACTCTCAGAATGACAAGAATGGCCTCTTTGCGTGGATGTTGCTGATGTGCTGCTGCTACTGTTGCTAGGAAACAAGTGGTGATTTGGGGCTGCTCCCCTCCTCGGAAAACGCTGAAACTATGGATTCGGGCTCTACTCAAGAAACCCAAAAAAACCCAGAAAGCTTTCCTGGAATGGCCGACCCCCGGAAAACACTCTCTTGGGGTTTTGCGCAGTTCCTCAATGCCCTACGCTGCCACTGAAGAAAACCCCTCTAAAGTCTGTCTGAAACACTGCCAGAAATCCTGCCAAAATCCTCCAATGAGACAAGAGCTGGACTCTTGCTCTATCTCCCAGCATAAATCCACCTGCAAACCCCAATACAACACTGCAACCAAAAAGAACTGCGTCCCTCTCCAAGTGCTGCGCAGTCCTCCAAAAAGCTGATGAAACTGCTGCTGATATGATAGTAAAACTACTGCTGAAATATCGATGGAAATACCTTGCCTGAGTAGGCACTTGAAGTCCCCTGGGGGGCTAAGGGTGAGATCTCCGAATGGAGACACTCGATGCACTAAACAGTGCTGCAGACTAGCTAAACAACCAACGTGCTCAGAAGTCGAAACGACTAGCTCAAAATGCAGATGATTGAATGATCTAAATGAGGGGGCTCCTAACTATTTTATAGCCACTGCCCCTCACAATCCCTAGGCTCACCTCCTCCTGCGTGATTCCCATTTTGCCACATGTTCTTTTCCTCCTGTGCAGTTCCTCCATGTGTCTGCGTGGGCTCCATTTCTGCATCCCCCTTTGGTCCCCTTGGCTCCCCTTTAAGTCACAACGTTGTGCTACCTAGGAAGTGACTTTTTTATTCTAAAGTGAGTTATGTTCCCCCATCCTCACTTTCTATTTACAAATAACTGTAGAAGGCAAAAATTGGACAAAATCGAATATTACAATTAGCCATAGCTAATTAGGAATATTACAGTCTCCCCCGGCAAAATGTTGCTTGTCCTCAAGCAAGTGAAGTGATGGATTTTGTAAGATCTTCTCACTCTCCCAAGTGGCATCCTCATCCGGAAAATTCTTCCACCTCACCAAGAATTCCCGGACCGTCCTGCTCTGCAGCTGTCTCTCCCTAGTGTTAATGATAGCCTCTGACTTCAATACCAAATGCCTCTCATCATCCATGGGTGGTAGCTCATCTGTCACGATCACTTGTTGCCCCAATGCCTTCTTCAGGCATGATACATGAAAACAATGTTTTTAAAACCGGAACTGGTGATCGGACTGGTCCACCTAATGAACCGGTTTACCGACCGGAACCGGTCTAACCGGGACTGGTTTGGTCTAAACGAACCGGTTTTAAAAAAAT
>APFE031530273.1:61019-74859 GCA_000404065.3 Pinus taeda | reverse complement strand
TTGTCTTGGCTTGTCTTCTGCGTTTTATATTTATGTTCTATCTGCAGTTTATCATAATGCTGATGTGATTGCCAATTGTGAAAATTTAAATAAATTGCTCTAGCATAGAACATACCTAAATTTAACATATAATAACCCAGAAGTGATAAAATAACAGTGGAACAATATATAATAATGTAAACCGGAAATATAAGCAGATACACAAGAAATGCAGCGAGAAAATACTAATCCATTTTATTATACTGAGCAATAAAATGAGTACACGAGGTGAACAGATAAATGGCACCTCAACTTGCACAAGGCAAGTGAATAAGTACTCTCAGAATGACAAGAATGGCCTCTCTGCGTGGATGTTCTTGCTGCTACTAGGAAACAAGTGGTGATTTGGGGCTACTCCCCTCCTCGAAAAAAGCTGAAACTCTGGATTCAGGCTCTACTCAAGAAACCTAGCAAAACCCAGAAAGCTTTCTTGGAATGGTCGACCCCCGGAAAACACCCTCTTGGGGTTCTGCGCAGTTCCTCAATGCCCTGCGCTGTCACTGAAGAAAACCCCTCTAAACTCTGCTTGAAACATTGCCAGAAATCCTGCCAAAATCCTCCAATGAGACAAGAGCTGGACCCCTGCACTATCTCCCATCGTAAATCCACCTGCAAACCCCAATCCAGCACTGCAACCAAAAAGAACTGTGTCCCTCTCCAAGTGTTGTGCAGTCCTCCAAGAAGCTGATGAAACTGCTGCTGATATGATAATAAAACTACTGCTGAATTACCGATGGAAATACCTTGCCTGAGTAGGCACTCGAAGTCCCTTGGGACTAAGGGTGAGATCTCTGAACGGAGACACTCGATGCACTAAACAGTGCTGCAGACTAGCTAAACAGCCAGCGTGCTCAGAAGTCGAAACGACTAGCTCAAAATGCACATAACTGAATGATCCAAATGAGGGGGCTCCTATCTATTTTATAGCCTTTGCCCCTCACAATCCCTAGGCTCACCTCCTCCTGCGGGATTCTCATCTTGCCACGTGTTCTTTTCGTCCTGCGCAGTTCCTCCATGTGTCTGTGTGGGCTCCATTTCTGCAGCCCCCTTTGGCCCCCTTGGCTCCCCTTTAAGTCACAACGTTGTGCTACCTAGGAAGTGACTTTTTTATTCTAAAGTGAGTTATGTTCCCCCATCCCCACTTTCTATTTACAAATAACTGTAGAAGGCAAAAATTGGACAAAATCGAATATTCCAATTAGCCATAGCTAATTAGGAATATTACAACCTAGCGAATGCCATCGAACCTCATTAAAACTCCTCAAAACCCCTCCAAAGGCCGCTGGGCCCGTTGATAATGCCAACCTGCACCAGTGACTTGTGTGGCCCCAACTCTGAAAGTCCATCCTAACCATGCCATAAGGAACACCAGAAAAAAGAACATCACATATTTGGTTTGCCTTCGCCTCCTACTTATTGTAATTGAATAATTTAGCGAGATCAATAGGAATAGTAACCTTCTTCTTAAAAAACACTCAAAGCTCAACACTCTCCAATTGTATCTACAATCTGTACTTCCAAGGTGTAAGGTTGGAAGCACTTTCTAACCTGTCACTCTCTAAGACCAATGGTAGTCATCCTTGCGATTCTTAAAACATATGTCAGTCAACAAGTCAACCAACAAGTAAACTAGATAAATCACCTATCCCAGGTGAATATCATAACTCCATTCCCTAGAAAAACTAGAACATCACACGCAACAACTCCCCTTTGATATTCAAGTACCTCTTTCAAAAGAAAACCATTTCAACATAACAAGCTTTGATACGATGTAGAAATTTTGAAAATTTACCCAATCTAAAATGTCCTCTTACTTATTTGACTCCATGGATCTATTTCATAATTCATTGAATTTTCTTTTTTTTTGTAAGCTTGGTAGGACCCTCTCATTTTTGAGTTTTTACATGTCCGTTATTCACCCCACTTCCGGGGAGGGTGGCACAAGAATTGAACCCAAGATCTCCGGTTCGGTGAGACTTCATTCCCACGGCCATCGCCACTTGAGCTACCCCATGCGGACATAATTCATTGAATTTTCAATCTTAGTGCTGAAACTAATTTTTTTCAATGGCCCTACAAGAAACTTCAAATTTGCTTAACACTATTTCCAAACAAACTCAAGATTTATCCCAATACATAGATATAAAAGTTACTTCAATTATAGAAATATAACGCAACAGGTTAGATCTGAAAGCTTCATTAAGCATGCTAAAACAACATAGCATTCAAGCCCACTATCTTGATAAATAAACATACTAAAACAACCATGAAGCTTGCTCAATACATGAGAAAAACCAAATTGAAAATCAGATCCGCAATCAAAAATTTATGAAAACAATTTTACACTTCATATTATCAGAATAGCGAAGATAAATTACAATACCTTAGCTCATCTGAAACTAGTACAGCAAGTCCTTTCAGCTCATTTCAACCAAGGGCTCCTCAATGCATCCCAAACCCCAACTAGGGAATCCACAGTCACTGCAAACCATGTTCAGCAATACACAGGCCAAGCAAGGGATTCCAGCAAGCTCTACAAACCTCTAGGCAAGCCAACATCACACCAAGTGTCAAACCCCATGATCACCCATCTACATCTCACAAGCTATCAAGGAGATTTACACACTTGAATCCCACAAGCTACAATAATCAATACTTGCATCTCACAAGCCAATAAACCGTCTCATTAGCATCCCTCGAACACTAATCCATATTACAAAAGTAATACATGATCTTCCAAGATTCTCCAAATAGTTAGCATGACACCAACAATCAATCTCTAAGATACAAAGCAATTGTGTTTAACAAAGACACTTGCCTCTCATTACATACACTAAAGCTAAGGCCAACAATGAAACAAAGACCAATTCCATGAGCAACCCTAGGATAAGTCATTAGAAAAAACCCCAAATTTAGCACTCCTCAAAACAAGGTATCCACATGTTACTCTAGGGCTTGTTCAACCCTCGACGTTGTGGGCCCTCTAAGTTGGGTATCCACATGTCAAGCACTGCTCAAAGATGGTGCATCCTCCAGTCAATAGTTCTTTGACTAATGTGTTCCTCCTAAAATTGTGTAAGGTGGTTGGTTACATGTCCCCAAGACCAAGCAGTCGGTCACATGCTCCTAGGGCCAAGTGCCCAACCTTCAAGAGCCTAACACCCTCCTCTAGAGTTGTTACTCCACACGATCCAAGCACCCATCCTCCTCAAAAAGTGCATGTAGTAGATGCCAAATATGCCACATGTACCAACTACCACATTGAAAAGTGGGCCTCCCTAGCATTTGATACAGAGGTAAGAATACACCTAATCTAAGCTCTCTGACAGTAAGTAAAATAAAAACAAAAGGGCTAGGATATCAAAAGCCCTATGCTCCCTTGAAGCGCTCTCCTAGACAGGTGAAACTCTTTCAGAAAAACCAAAAGCTAACACATTACCTCTTGCTTCTAGTCTATGGATGGCTCCAATCACGAGGGGCAAAAATCTCCAGTGCGAATTTAGTTTGGTGGTGAAGACTCAATGAGACATAAAGATTAGGTGGAAGGAATCTCAGCATCCACTTCCTTTGAGCCTTGAATATTAGGACAATTGACAATGCACAAATTGTTGGTTCAGGGATTTTTCTTAGATGCTCCTTAGAAAAGGATTCTAGATTAACAAGTGTATCTCATGTTTTATAATTTCTAAGGCATATAAACTATGGTATAATTTACATATTGATATGATCATAATCTCGTTGATAAAATATTTTGATTTGTGACTTTAATGTAGTTTCTCTCTTTCTAATTTCAGTTTTATTTAAGTTTGGAAAAAGCATTTCAAATTCTTATTACTGAAAATTTTCTCATCTTGTGGATCAGTGTTTCAATAAGATTTCCCTATTTGGTGCAAAAGAATCTCACAGAAGAAAAAGAATTACATCAGGTTGCTCAACTTGATTGGAAAATAATTGAAAATAATTGTGAGAGTCCTTTCAATGTGGAAGACCTCCAATTCACTCCTTTGCCGGTTGGTATACCTTTTCTAATATCATTGCATCCTTTAGCACTGTTTTTTTCCATTTTTGTGATTCATATTGTTGTTTGTATTCTCTTCTTGAATGTAGGTAATGCATGGAGAGGACTATGAGTCTCTAGGATTTCTCTTTGGGAATAAATCTAGGGTAGCTTATGTATCTGATGTTTCACGCTTTCCAGAGCCTACAGAAGATGGTATAATTTTTTTTAAATCGTTTTTGTCAAGATATACAAAGATATGCTTGTTTTCTCTAGTCAAATTTATTGAAGTTCAATTAGTGAATGCATGCATTCATTTTATCCACATCAGTATCATGTGTACCAATATATATTCTAAATGACATGGTTGAACTGTCTTGAGTTATTAGAGTACACTAAATATTTGGGTACCAAGGTACACACTTAATTTGTTGTGTCAATCTTTCTCCTCTTGCCTCTCATGTCATCAATACATTTTGCGTATGTTGCTTTAGAGGCCTTATTAAACGTAACATTGAGCTTCAATACACAACACTAATATCTCGACCTTAGATATATAATCTAGCCTATGTATCTGATGTTTCACGATTTCCAGAGCATACAGAAGATGGTATAATTTTGTTTAATTAGTTTTTGTCAAGATACAGAAAGATATGCTTGTTTTCTCCAGTCAATTTTATCGAAGTTCAGTAAGTGAATGCATGCATTCATTTTATCCACATCAGTATCAGGTGTACCGATATATATTCTAAACGACATGGCTTGTTTTCAATTTACATCATTTCTTATATTTTTCTTAAGTAAGTAGAGATTCTACTAATATAGAACAAAATACATAAACAAGAAGGGAGATGGGGACCTAAGTAGATTTTAATCTAGTCCCTGGGTCATCCTTGGCATCCAAAACTTATGAGGGATATATTGTGTGTAGTATTTGATGTCTATACAAAAGTTGAGATGGAAGGAACAACGAAAGTGAAGGTTCTGGTCCTAACCTTCACAATGTTAGTGTTATTGTTGTAACATTGACTCATGTGAACACCCCTTGTGGTCAACTTGTGGTCCCACTGGCTAATGTTAGTGATCCTTTAGTGTTAGGGTGATATCCTTATGTTGGTGGGCATTTATGGCTATACTCCTACATTTATGGTTATACTCCTACATTTATATATGGGAGGTTTCTCAACGCTTTTTTATCATTATGTAATCAACTTGAAAAAGGTTGAATTTACTTGAGTTATTGGAGTACACTAAATATTCAGCTACCAAGGTACATGCTTAATTGTTGGGTCAATATTTCTCCTCTTACCTCTCACTACATCAATACCTTTTTTGTATGTTGCTTTAGTGGCCTTATTAAATGCAACATTGAGCTTCAATACACAATGCTAATATTTCAACCTTAAAGGACTACATTAAACATTAAACATTGTCTTTAAAAAAAAGGCAGTTCATAATACCAAGATACTCTAGGTAAATGCATTAAGATTGAACGGTTTATGTAAGCAAAAATATAAAAACCATAATTTGTATTCTTATGCCATCTTTCCTTCTTTGTGTTCCCAAGTCACTCTTAAAGGGGAATGTTAGTGTTATGGTGGTAACTTTGAATTGGTGTCATGTGGACACCTCTAGTGACCAACATGTTGTTCCATTGGGTTATGTTAGTGACCCGCTAGTGTTAGAGTCAGGGCTTCATCCTTGTGTTAATGCATATTTATGCAAGAGCTTATCACATGTATAGCTATGAGTTTTTCAACCCCATTGTATCATAGTGTCATCTTCTTGTATAGTTTTGTACTATCTTGGGTTGGTGGAATCCATTGAATATATAGATATCGAGAGAACCTACTTAATTTTTTGTGTTGATCTTTAGCATTTTGCCTCCTGCTCTTGATCTTTGTTGTGTATGTTACTTTACTATTCTTATTAAAGGCAATAGTGGACTTCAAAATTGTAACAATTACTTTCTAAATTAGCAGGTTTTGTTTAAGGTCCTCATTAGATGTTAAGGTGTCACCACAGAGGACACACATCCATTGTTACCTTGGCATGAGTCCCCACTCTTTAGGAAACTACTACAAATCCAAGGGAAGATTCCCTACATTACCCTCCAACGCAAATTAATAGACAAATGCCTAATAGTACCTTTTGGGTGATGGAATTTAGGAGTTAATTTTTAAAGATAGTGTTGATCTGAAGATGAAAATCCGACTACAGAAAGTGCATACTAGCAAGAAAATAACACTCTAATTATAGAAAATAAGCCTTGAAATATCCCTGTTTCCCACCAAAAGTGGAGACCCCTAAGAGAGCTTCTTTCCTAGCCATCTTCTCTGGCCGATAGACAACAACCCCTGCAAGCCACCTCATAGCCAATGTGATGTGCCACTTTATCTTTGCTCCCTGCATTAGTTGTATGTTTCCTCACCCATTTGTTGAGAGCATATCTTAGAAGGTGGGAAATCCAACCTAAAAGGTATGTTTTTCATTGTGCAATCGGGTGCTTATGCTTGTTTTTCATTGGGCATTTTGGGCATGGATTATTGGGAAACTTGGAAGAAGGGCTTTGACTGTGGTTTTATTCCCTCACCTTAAACGAGAGGTTAATCTCCAATCCTAATCCTGTGGGATTTGACCTATTGGCCTATGGCTTAAGGATGGGCATTTCTTTGGAAACCCCAATTTTGGCAGCGTGGTCCTGTTTTCCTATTCCACATTTTTCACTCCCCTCTGCACATTACAAGCCCTATTTCATCATTTTCCTTCTTTGGGCCGACAAGGCACTGGCACAACCCCCTCCCCTTCTCCACATATCTGGGTCGGGCTTGGAAATGTTGGCCCATAGGTTGATGCAGCTAAAAGAAAGTTAAAATCAAATCATGGCTGCAAGCAAGAAACTAAAGAAAAAAAGATCACAAAATGCAAAAGATGGTCGGGACATTTATTATAGCACATGGGAAAAAGTCAAACATGAGCTCTACCCCTTACCATTATGGTCATCATGTTGGTTCCTAGGGCCCATGAGTGCCCCTCACATCATTAAAGGAACCCATGCACGTCCTAGCCCTTGGTGGGTGATGAATTGCCCCAACTTAAGGGGTTAATAACTACTTTACATCATTCACAACTTACTCTCTTTCCCCCTGAGCAATAATACAAACGAAAAATCAAGAAAAGGAAAAAGTGTTAGTTTTTGGTAACATTAGACAGGGGTTCTAGTCTCGATTTGTGTCAAGGAGGCTAAAGAACACAAGATCTCCAAAACCCATAAAAGGTTTTAGGCTTCATCAGGCTTCTTAGAGAGCCCAATGGTATGTATTATTGATCATTTGACATCTTGAGAGGCTTCTTATTTTGTTTATGAGCTAGTTTGGTAGGTTTGTCACCAAATGTTAATTATTTGCACATTATTTTTATTTTAGGGGCTAATGTAGGCTCAAATAGCTAAATCGAACTCATTAGGAGTGTATAAATACAAATTATGAGAGTTCATTTCTCATTATCACTTGGTTTTGACTTGTATCTCTCTCGAGATTTTCACCATTCCTTGGTGGACAAAATTTTGGAGCATGGATGAATTTTGATCTATGTATTGTCTTTTCTTATCTTGGAGCTTCATGATTGGCAAGTTGATTGGTGGTTGGATATATTCTCTTACATGTAAGTACAAATTTAATGCTATTTATTCTTTTACTTTGTCACATGCATTAATGATGAGATTTTCACTATACTAGGGCTAGTTGCTACATGCATTTACTGCGAAATTGTGGAATTATGTTTCTATATGGCATATCTCTATGTATGGGCCATGTATGTTAAACGAATTCTCCTAAGGTTAATTCTATGGTTGAATTTAGCTTGACAAGCCACCTTACCTTGCAAAACATAGTATAAAGCTTTTAAGGTCACTCTCCTTTGCCCTAATAACAAGCGAAGTTGATCTTATAGCCTCCTTGACCTAGAAACGAAGTCCATTTTCATGTTCTTCTTGACTCCAATCTCCCCAAAGGATTAGGCACTGGTCTACCATAAGGTGATCACTTAAAGAATTATTTTTCTTCACCTCTCTTTCTTTATTCTAGGTCCAACCACATTAGGGCTCCTAGGGCATCATTTTCCTGACAAACCACCCATATAAAAACTTTGATCTCTTGGCCTCTACTGCGTTGGTGTCTCTCCTCGGCCTCGTCCAAATTTGAGGGAATTCCGACAGTGGGGTTGTGAGATATCCCAAGCCCTAGCCTCAAGATTGTTTTTTTCCCTAAGTTTCCCTAGGCTAGTTCCTCATAGGGATCATTTTGCACCTTTGAGTGAAAATCACTTCTTTGATGCCCTTCTCCTCCTTGTTTAGGTCAAATCTATCATTGGTTGCTAAACTCCTTCCTCTTGACCTAACCTGGGGGTGGTCCCATACCTTGTTAAACTCAACTCTTCAAAAACCACGTGGGAAACCAAGTTCAACAAGGATTTTAGGGTTTTGGAAGCTACTTTACAATTCACACTCCTTAAACCTAGCCCTTAAGTCGTCATCCCCTTCTCCTAGAAAGCCTTGTACCTTGCTTAAGAAGCAAGCAAGTCCCATTCTTGAGCCTCCCCTAGGAAAGGTTCCCCGAGATCACTTCACGCCCATCTTAGTTGATCTATCCTTCATAAGTGATTCTCTCTATATATCGGGTCTCCTCCCATCAGTGAAAGTCAATAAAGGGTAGGACGCTTTAGCCGTGGTGACAGTGGGCTTTAGCTTCATTGTTGCTCTTGACCTAGCAAGTGCCTCTCTAGGATCCCCTGCTAGTTTGAGCGGTAACATTTTGGCGTTGTTGTTGGGGACACGATATGTGTGTGTTGTTCCCCATACGACATATTGACATATTATTATTGGTGGGTCCATTAGAAGAACAAAGCCCTAGTTCTTCATTCAACTTCAAAGTTAATGCTTGTAGCGTGAAGCAAGCACCTATTAAGGCATCTACATTCATCCTGGTGACTCTGTTTTAATCCTAATATGAAAAATCATAATAAATGAAGTATCTCGAGGAGCAAAATTTTCCCCTTCTCCCTAGAAGAACCTTAGTATTGAAGAAGTTCTAGAACGCCCAGAAACCAAAGCATGGATCAAAGGTTGGATGCCTAAGTTCAAAGGGAGTCCCAACCAAGATCCCAATGTACATCTTGATGACTTCTTTTGGGTATTACCCCACCAAGGATTGGAAATGAAAACACAATTATGAGATTATTGACCTTATCACTTGAAGGTTAGGTTAAAAATTTGTATAATACTCTCGCTCATGAGATTACCATTGATTATGACGAATTTGAAAGCATTTTTCTTGAAAGATAGGGTGGCATCCCTCATGAAGAGTGGGAAGATCTCAGAGACGCCTATGTAGAGAAGTGATGTAATGAAAGGAGTAATCTTGAAAAGGATCTTGGCGAAGGTGAGGAATATGTCCGAAGTTCCCCTTTAATTTCTAAAGAGAACCCTCCTCCCATTACATGTGATAAAGCCCCGAAGGAAGATCCCGCTAAAGAAGATAGCTTTGGTGATCTGGGTGTCGAGTAGGAAGATGAGGCTATGGAAAATAAAGCTGAGACTGACCTTACCTTTCTCAAGAATTTCACTCCTGATGATTCTCCTTTTGAAAAGCTTGAGGAAGTGTAATATCCGTAAGCGAAGATTAACAGTAAATATTCAAAACAAAATAGATAAACACACGATAAAATCAGAACAAACAATCAGACCATAAATTTGTTTCCAAAACAGTGTTGTATACTCATTTTATTAATGTAAAGAGGTGTACAATCAAGGTGCTGGAATGAATGCACCTGGGCCTGCTCCTAGCAAGCAAGAAAAGCCCAAAATGATCCTTGAATCACCCTTCTCCAATCTGCTATCAATTTGACCCAAGTGTTGCGCTGTAAATGCCCAAAAATGATGTTGCTGCCTAAAATGATCTACTGCTAGAGCCCTCTCTGTTGCTCAAAAAATTTTGGGAAATTAAATCTTGGCCTCTACATAAGAAACCCAAAATAACCCACGAAGGGTTTGGCCAAAGCTTGACCTCGGAATTTCGACCCTCTTGGGCTTGGCTAGCTCTCCTGCTGGGTAAATCGACCCACCTGAGAATTCTACCGCTGAATGCTCCCAAAATACCTACAATGTCTGTTAGAAGGCTTCCCAAGCCTTCCCTCCTGATTTCCTCCGCAAACTCCCCTATCTCCACAACTTCCCGGAGTGCCTCAAGCTACGACTATGCAGTCCCTGCAATGCTGTAACTCTCCTTGCTGCTGGAACTTGACTTACTGCTCAGCCCTGTTTCTTCGAGTTTGGCTGCCAATCTACTCATAAATGCCTGGTCTTGGTCCAAAAATGTCCAAAAATCTGCAATAAACACTCATTAGACCTTGTGGTAAAGTGACTCCCCATTCACTCAATTAACATAAATATATTCAAAAACATGCACAAAACTATGGAGAATGGTGGATTAAATGGAAACAATAGGCAAATGAGCCCATATAGTTACCCATTTATGGGGCTCATGACTAGGCGCCGGAGAGAGAAAACCACCCTTTTCGGGCGGGTAATCTCCGGGCACATAAGCCACCTGAAATCAATAATAACTATTGGATTGACGATCACTCGCGATAGTGCCCGAAGATGGATCCGAAAGGATTATAAGGCGGAATTAAGAATACTTCAGGTCCGAGAAAAGGCGTTTGGGCGGATTTTTACAGCGTTTTTGTGTATTCTCTGTGTAAACAGAGAACGACTATTTTAGTGATTTCCAAAGCATCGATGGTCCCTTCCGTTGCAAAACAGGTGGCCACCATCCCTGAAGACGTTTAGCAATGATTACTTAACGCTTAGAGGGGATCTGAGTGGACAGAGGCCAGAAGCTAGAGAGCCCAGAGGAGGAAACGAATAGACAGTGTTGATTGGCTTAAAAGCCACAGAATGACAAAGATAGAGGCAAGCAGTGTTGAGATAGAGAGAAAATAGAGCCAGAGAAGGAGAGAAAGAGTCTGTGTTCTCAGAGAGGCTTAAGGGATTCAAGTAAACTCCTATTGTTTTGTATCTGTTGTGTTGAGACTCAATTTGAGCTCACATTTTGTAAAACTCTTCTCTTGAAGACATAATAGAGAGGTCACCACTGAAGACTGGACCACGAGACGTAGCCCAAGAGTTTTGGGTGAACTCCATATTAAACTTGTTGTGTTATGTGTGTTTGTCTGTTATGTTTCTTTTACTGCTTCATTGTCTATGTTATTTGCAATCTTATCGATCCATTGCACTAAGTAATATAGGAAAATCCGTGCACATGAGTCTGTAATACCTTAAATTTAGTCTAAGATCTCATTTTCAGATCAAGTGGTATCAAAGCTTTAGGTTTGCTAAGGTTAGACACGCTTTTGCTGGATTGTTGAATGCTAACTAGGTCAAAGTTCAAACTAAGAGAATGAGAACTTGTTGAGGCTAATCCAGAAATTGGAAGAGTCTATCCTAGGAGGAGAATGCAGAACAAACCCCATTGGAATCAGAATCTTAGTTCATGGACAGTTTCATGACCATGAGAGCCATGGTGGAAGAGATGTATCGAGAATTTAAGAAAAGTCGAGGTGAAAGTACTTCAACCTCCAAACAAGACAAAGGAGCAGAGGAACCTTCTCTAGATGCCCCAGAGGGCAAAGGGAAAGAGGAAAAGCTTCCTCCATCATCCTGATCTCCTAGCCTTGAAAAGAAAAAGAGGAAAACATTTGTGATTAAATTAGATGTGAAATTTGATTTGCCAATCTATGATGGAGAATTAAATGTAGAAAAGCTAGATAACTGGATTAGACAGATTGATGTATATTACATGGTGCAGAACATTGATTCAGAGAGGATAAAGATTTAGCTAGCTAGCCTTTGCCTTGGAGGAACTGCCCAAATGTGGTGGGAAGGCAAGACACAAGCTGATTTGAAGAAACATGGTAAAATTCTTTCTACCTGGAATGAATTTGTTTCTGCCATTAAAAAACAATTCTATCCACTAGCTTATATGCAACAAGCAATGATGAGTTGGCAAACTCTTCACCAATTAAAGGGGCAAAGTGTACAAAGCTATACCCAGGAATTTAGAAAAAGAGCTTTAACTCTAGGCATTTCTCTAGACTCACCTGAAACTTTGTTTAAGTATATAGGTGGTCTGCATAGCCATTTGAGGCACACCATTTTCATGTTTAATCCCACTAGCCTAGATGATGTATCAGTTCAGGCTACACGTCTAGAGGCTAGAGGCAAGAATGGGAACCCAGAGATTGGGGGATCATCAAAACCATCTGCAAGCAAGAACAAGGAAAAGAAGAAGCTGAAATGGAAAGAGAGGAAGGCAAACGTTGTACAAAAAGACAAACCTTCATGCACTCACTACAAGAAGGATGGGCACGATGATTAACACTGCTGGTCTTTGCATCCGAAGCTGAAACCGAAGAAGTTCGGTGGTAAGAAGAAGAAGATTGCTGCTGCTATTCAGAAAGATTTAGGGTCAGACTTAGGTGATGAAACAACAATCACAACCACAGGTTAAAAAGGTAAAAATTCTGAAGCATCTACAAGTAATTCTGCACAATCTATTAATAATGAAGATAATGAAAGGAAAAGACATGAGCTTTTTCATATTAGAGTTATTTCCAAGCACCAAAAGATTGATACTTTATTTGATAGTGGTTCATAGGTAAACTTGATTTCTAAAACAATTGTAAAGAAGTTGATCTGACTAACAACACCTCACAAGAAGCCATATCCATTAGGTTGGGTATGTGATAAAGCAAAGCTACAAGTGACTAGACAATGTAAACTTAGGTTTGCTATTGGGTCAACTTTTGTAGATGAGATCGAGTTGGATATAGTTCCCTTGAATATATGTGGTATTGTTTTAGGAAGTCCTTACTTGTATGATAGAAAAGTCATTTTCTATAGAACTCAAAATAAGTATCAACTCACAAAAGATGGAATAGAATATATTGTAAGAGCTCATAAATTCAAAAATAACTATTCTCTCATAAACTTAGGGCAGATGAAAAGAATTGTAAATTCATGCAAGCAATTTTTACTAATGGTTGTAAAGGAAAAGACCCCTGATAAAACTAATGTATTCGAAGGCTGTGATGCTAAACAGAAAGCTGATTTAGATAAAGTTGTTTCAGAATATGATATCCTATTTCAAGGACCTAAAGGTCTGCCACCCAAAAGGGAAATAGTACATGATATTCATTTGCAGCAAGATGCTCCATTGACTAACATCGGAATGTACAGGTTATCCGCTTTAGAGAATGTAGAGATCAAGAAGCAGGTACAAGAGCTGCTCGATAAAGGGTTCATAAGACCAAGCACATCACCATGTGGATCTCCAATCGTACTGGTGAGAAAGAAAGATGGTATCAGAGGAGGATGTGCATTGATTACAGAGCACTGAATAAAATAACGATCAAGAATCGCTATCCTCTTCCTTGCATAGATGATCTATTAGATCAGTTGAAAGAAGTAGTTTACTTTTCCAAGTTGGAGTTGCGTAGTGGCTATCATCAGGTCAGAGTTGCAGAACAAGATGCATCGAAGACTGCTTTCAAATCAAAGCAAGGGTTGTATGAATGGGTAGTTATGCCTTTTGGCTTAACTAATGCTCCTGCGACTTTCATGAGAGTTATGAATGATGTACTCAGACCTTTTATTGATGATTTTGTAATTGTATATTTAGATGACATTCTTGTTTTCAGTAAAACATGGGAAGAACATTTGAAGCATGTAAAGCAGACTTTAGATGT
>APFE031530273.1:0-55890 GCA_000404065.3 Pinus taeda | reverse complement strand
CTTCCGCGGACGCTTCGCTTCCTAGATTTTTGGAAAATGACGCTTTGGTGTCCCCGCTTCCAAAAAACGCTTTCGCTTCGCTCCCCGCTTCCGTTTCAGTGTCCCCGCTTCCGTTTCGGTGTCCCCGCTTCTGCTTCGCTCCAGATCTTCAACGACCATTTGAAATTGAAACAGATGCCAGTGACTATGCCATGGGAGCAGTGTTGATGTAACACGATAAACCCATATGTTATCATTCTGAGACATTTAATTTTACAGTAGTTAATTATCCCACATATGATAAAGAATTGTATGCATTAGCGCAGAGTGTGAAAAGGTGGAAACATTACCTATTGGGCAAAGAAACAATTATACATACAGATCATCAACCACTTCAATATTTGCACTCACAAACTAAATTGCAGCAATCAAGACACTATAGATGGATGGGTTTTCTACAACAGTTTCATCTTGTCATCAGATATAAGAAAGGCATACACAATAAGGTTGCAGATATGTTATCAAGACCATTCATAAATGCATCTACTATACTTAAGCATAATTCAGTAATGCATGAAAGCTACATTAAACAATATGCTCAAGATGTAGATTTTAAAGATGTATATGCAACTTTAAGTCAGGGCAAACAAGTAGAAGAATTGGATTATCATGTTAAAGACCAACTCTTATATCATTTGGGAAAGTTATGCATTCCTCAAACTGAAAGAGTCAACATAATCCGAGAAGCACATACTTCTAAGTTCTGTTATATGAGGTCATTTTGCTGTAAGTAAAACAATTGCACAGCTACAAAGGTTCTGTTATTGGCCGAGAATGCATGAAACCTTTTCTAGATATATTAGAGGGTGTACCATGTGTGCTAAAAGCAAGCCCAACAATAGAAAACTAGGTTTGTACACTCCACTTCCAGTTCCTTCTCGTCCTTGGGAAAGTGTTTCCATGGACTTTGTTGGGGGATTGCCAAAATCTAGAAAAGGTCATGATTATTTATATGTTATTGTGGACAGGTTCAGCAAAATGTGTATTTTAATACCTTGTAACAAGTAGATTACAGCTGAACAAACAACGAAGTTGTTCTTTTAGCATGTATGGGTTCATTTTGGGTTACCCACTTCTATTGTATCTGATCGAGATTGCCAATTTTTTGGGAAATTTTGGTCAAGTCTGTGGGAATTGATGGACACCAGATTGAAGAAAAACACAACATTTCATCCACAAATAGATGGCCAAACAGAGGTGGTCAACAAGATAGTGATCTAGTTGCTTAGGGGCTATTGCAGCAAGCATCCAAGCTTTGGGATGAACACTTGTGTTATGTGCAACATGCTTACAACTGTGCCAAGCACTCTTCTACACAAAGATCTCCTTTTGAGACTTGTTTTGATTTTACACCAAAGTCTCCCTTGGATTTTGTCTTTAGTAAAGACATAGCAGTTGATGGACATAGTGACGTGGGCAAAGCAACCAAGTTCATTGAACAGATCCAGGAAATTCACTAGGCAGTACAGGAATAGCTGGAAAGAAGCCAGGCCAAGTACAAGGCAAGGCATGATAAGCATCGAATTGAGCATAGCTTCTGAGTTGGTGATCAAGTCTAGCTGTACATCAGCAAAGACCAAATGCAAGGTGAAGGTAAGAAACTGAAACAAATAAGGTATGGGCCTTTCAAGATACTTGAGAAAATTGGTGAAAACGCTTTTCGCTTTGATTTGCCAGCTTATATGCATATCTATTCAGTCATTAATGCGGAGAACTTGAGACTATATGAACCTTCATTGATTGAAGATCCCGAAGAGCAAAGTCAGTTGCCTTCTAGTGATGATCTGTTGCCTGAATATCTCAATGAGTTGCAGGGAGACATAGTTCTGGATAGGAAGGTGAGAACTACGCGCAGAGGGGATGTTGAGTATTTCAGAATCAGACTCAAAGGTTCAAAACCAAGCAATGCAAGATGGATAGAGATTGGACAAGTGAGGAAGCTGTATCCTCACTTGATTGATGCTTAAAAACCAACTTTTGGTGGTCCAAAAGCTTTTTCAGTGGGAAGGCATGATCCAAAATGGATCCTAAAAACCCTCTTAGTCTTCAAAATAAAAAAAAAACTATCGCAAAAGGATGAACTTATAAAAATGGCGGATTACACTATCGGGCCTGAAAAACATGAAGAAACAGTGAAAAACAGAGTTATCGGAGGTCAAAGGAGCGATGCACAGGAGCCGTTGGATCTGGAGGATCAACAGTCCAGATTTGATTGGCATATCGCAATCGGCGATGGCAGGAGGAGGCTATCGGAGGCTAGCAAGCGAACATTGCGACTGCGATCAGTGCGAGTCAACGAGGACCGTCAATCAAGCGCGTAGATCGACGACCCAGGGTAACCCGCAATATCGTGTCGGCAAAATACAGTGGAGCACTTATACAAAGGCCTGGGGGACTATGTGATGTGCGATTGCGATATCGCAATATCGCATCGGAGCTATGCAAAGGAGCGGGGCCGATAACAAATGCGACTGCGATAGCTGAACCCGATAGGATTATGGATGAAATTTAATATATTTTGAGTTCTGTAAAAAAGTGTTTTTTAATGTAAATTTGCGTTTTCGTTAAATAAACGAAAACCAAAGGAAATGCGAATTGGGCGATATAACGGACCCGAAAGGGTTTTTAGACGCAATGATATATGTTTTGAGTTTTGAAACAAGCAGGATTTCAGGCGGGCCATAGGTGGTAAGTGGTATTGGCTGGGCTCCGCCCGAGCCCATACACTGGCTGCCACGTGGCTAGGCGCTAGAGAGAGAAAACCACCCTTTTCGGGCAGGTAATCTCTGGGCACATAAGCCACCCAAAATCAATAATAACCACTGGATTGACGATCACTCGCGATAGTGCCCGAAGACGGATCCGAAAGGATTATAAGACGGAATTAATAATACTTCAAGTCCGAGAAAAGGCGTTTGGGTGGATTTTTACAGTGTTGTTGTGTATTCCCTGTGTAAACAGAGAACCACTGTTTTAGTGATTTCCAAAGCGCTGATGGTCCCTTCCGTTGCAGAACAGGTGGCCATCATCCCTGAAGATGTTTAGCAATGATTGCTTAACGCTTAGAGGGGATCTGAGCGGACAGAGGCCGGAAGCCAGAGAGCCCAGAAGAGGAAATGAACAGACAGTGCTGATTGGCTTAAAAGCTATAGAATGATAGAGACAAAGGTTAGCAGTGTTGAGACAGAGAGAAAACAAAGCCAGAGAAGGAGAGAAAGAGTTTGTGTACTCAGAGAGGCTTGAGGGATTCAAGCAAACTCCTATTGTTTTGTATCTGTTGTGTTGAGACTCAATTTGAGCTCACATTTTGTAAAACTCTGCTCTTGAAGACATAATAGAGAGGTCACCACTGAAGACTGGACCAGGAGACATAGCCCAAGAGTTTTGGTTGAACTCCATATTAAACTCATTGTGTTATGTGTGTTTGTCTATTATGTTTCTTTTACTGCTTCATTGTCTATGTTATTGGCAATCTTATGATCCATTGCACTAAGTAATATTAGTCTAAGATCTCATTTTCAGCTCAGGACTCCATTAAAAATATTGATTATTTTAATATCTCCCAAACCATTTAGAACCTGTCCAAACCGTTTATGGGTATTGGAGATCTCATGCGCTTTAGCCTCTCCACCAATTTTTGTGGCTAGAGCACATCTGATGCTACTTCAAATCAACACTCCCTCTTAGCGAGGATTGTGCTCTAGTAATACTCCTCACTGCACATCACCCTGATCATCCGACATTGGTCCTGGTGTTAATGCTAGGCCTGCTGCCCAACATCACTGTTGCATCATGTACTGCTACCCATGGCTCTGCCACTGCCACTGTTGTATTCGTATGGTAGCCCCTTTCATTATGCTGCATCGTGTTGCTCATAGCACTACCACTGCTAACTACTGCACTACAACTCAGTTATTGAGAAGTAAGTAACTGATCTCCCAACTCTGACATCTCTGTTAGGTTAGAGACACCCTCGATGCTGAAACTCCCTCTGTCACTGACAAGTGCCCCTTCTCTGACCTCTGCGCTGCTGCAACAACTCCATGCATCTCGCACTGCTACCTCACGCTATCTTGGGAGTCCTCCACTGTAGCTCCCTTTGTCGCTCCATCCGCATCCGTCTTTACTCACATCTGCCAGTACTGCTACTCCTCTTCGGGGTTCCCATAGCAAGGTATAATTCAAGAGGCTGGGTAGCTCGAGGATCCTGCCCCTCATCGCCTGTAGTCCATCTAACTATAGCTCGATGTCTCCCCACTTCCTCTCAAGTGGCGTGTGAGCACTCATGGCATAGCCATCATCTGTCTCCACTTCCTTCTTTTCCCTTGCTGGCGCAGGCTTGGTCTCGAAAGCCTCTCCCTTGCTCTTCTTCCTTGGACATTGGCTTGCATAGTGACCCAGTGCCCCACAGTGGAAGCATTTGACCTTGGAGAGGTCTTTCTTTCGTTTCTCCTACTTTCCCTCAGATGCTAGGGCAACATCCTCCTCTTCCTCCTTCTTGATTCTGACTCCCTTGCCACTGCTTCCTGCCTTGGGCAGCCTTCTGATTTCTTCTTGGTGAAGAGCCACCCACAGTTCATCCCAATCTAGAAGGGTCGACCTGCCTAGTATGCTTTGGACAAACACCTCCCAGTGTTCTGAGATTGCGTTCAGGGTTGTCCTTACCATCAATTCTTGATTCGGCGTGGCCCCTATGGAAGTCAGATGATCCCGGATCTCCTTCAATCGACTGAGGAAGGTGTCGATTTGTTCTCCCTTCTGCATCAGGTATGACTGCAGCTGATTTTCTAGTAGCATCTTTCTTTGCACAAAAGTATGTTGATACAATTTCGTCAGGGCCTCCCACATCGCATTTGCCATTTCCTTTTCGGCAAAATGTGGTACTACATGGTCCTTGACCCTGTCAAGGATGATGCTCTTGTCCCTCATCATTGCCTCCTTGTACTTGTCGTTCTCAACCAGGTCAACTGGGATCGCTATCGTCTTCAAGGTGAAGTGCTTGAGATGATTCCTGTCTAGAATGGACAAGATTCTAGCCTTCCAGACTACGAAGTTTGAGGCTCCGTCTAGTCTGTCCTAGTCTCTTACCCCGTTCACTGCCATTTCGCTGCTCGTCTACTTCCCTTATGGAAGTTCTCGGTGTGACTCTCTCTGAGCCTCTATTTCCCTCCTGGAAAGCCCTCTGCCAATGTTGAGATGCCCCTACCCCGATCGGTAGTGCAGCTGCACCACTGATCCAGATTTTTTGGCTAGAAATCCTCGGCAGCAACTCCCTCCTCCTTGGTCTTGCCCTGTTAGGTACTGTTCTGACCACAATACCCCACCAGCTTCACTCCACAACTTACCCACAGCTTCCTATGCCTCAACAAACTTAAGGTTAGAGCTTCTAGGTTTGCACAATCTTGGCACAAGCAAAATCCGCACCTCCTGGCCACAGACGTCAATCCTTCCTGACTGAGAAAGATGACCAGGCACTGCGTAGGTCAGGTTTGCTCCCTTCTGCCACTGCTTTGATCCTTCTCCTAGCTCAAACTTGATGACGAAGGCACACCGTCACCCCTCCCTCGCTGCTTCACTACTAGGAACAACTTCTGTCACTCGGGACAACTGTTTTTGCTACTGCTATGCTCGGCTGATGCCCTCAGTTCTCCTTTGATCTGCAACCACGCTCTGATAGCATTTTGGAATTTCTAATTCTAACTATTAGAAATCCTTCATGTACTTTCTGATTTATTTCTGCTTACTTGTTTTGTTTAATTAACAAGTTATTTCCCATGTAAATACTAGAAATAAATACAAGTACATGCTCAACACTACAAATCATCAACTGAAGGAAAAAGCAAGCACAAAGTGACACCGTTGTTTTTGGACCAATGTCCTCGGAAAAAACCAATGCGGGAAAACCAGTGCAGCTATCTGAGGGTTTTATTATTAAGCAATTTCAGAATACAATCTAGGTGCCAAATCAGCTCACCCAACAGAGAATGATCTCGGCAGTGGTACCTCTCAGTCGGAGAGAGCTATTCCGCTAAAATCCTGGATGAACCATCCCACAGCTCTCAGCCCCAATTTGCCCCACAAAATCTCCAAAGTCTGCCTCTAGGGTTGCGTCAGCTTCTCTGGTCGTGCATCAGCCTCTCTGGCCCAACGTCAACCTAAAGTCAACCCAAATCTCCCTACGTCAGCTTTTGGAGGCACTACGCCAGCCTCTAGAGCCTTTGCGTCACCCACGCTGGCTCTCTCTGGCACTGCGCAATTCCTGGCTGCCTTTGCGTGGGCCTTGACTGGCTCTGCGTGGTCTCTAGCTAGCTTTGTGTCGCTCACTTTCGGCTTCTGCACTGATGCTTCTAGTACCCTCTCTGCCTCTCTGCTTTTGTATTCACTACCCCTCAGCTGCAACTCTGATCACTCCTTTGATTTTCTCAGGAAGCCCTGCCCCAGAAAATCGAATTCTTGATCAACTCGGTGTGTTCTCCAAGTGACCCTCAAGCCTCCTCTTATACTTTTCTCGTTGACAATTCAACGGCTGAGATTAAGCCCCTAATCAACGGCTAAGATTAACTCTGGCTTCATCCATGACTTTTGGACCCTTTTGACACAGTTTTATATTAATTCACATTAATATTTTATTTTCCCTAAGTCATTAAAAATATTAATTATTTTAATATCTCTCAAACTATTTAGAATCTGTCCAAACCATTTCTGGGTATTGGAGATCTCATGTGCTTTAGCCTCTCCACCAATTTTTGTGGATAGAGCACATCCGATGCTACCCCAAATCAATAGTATTGACCAATTTGCTTGGGTTACCCACTGCTAAAATGAGGAGTAACATAGCTGATTATTGATGTACCTGAATCAAGTTCTGGGACCTTAGTTTGTGGTCTTTCCATTGGCCTAACACAAATTGCTGAAATGAGTTTGCTAAGCTTCCAAACTGTAGAATGACTTGAAGAATAGGATCATTTTCCTCTGGCTAGAAAAATAAAACAAAACAAAACACACCAAGAGCCATTTACTGAAAGTTTGTCAGAAGAAGGTCAAGGGACAAGAGCAATGCTCATCTTGTCGCCTCTAGAATATATTCTTGGTTGTATAGATTGTAAGTAAAGGCTTAGAAGACCTACAAAACAACCCAAAGCCAAGTTGACGTTGTGATGCACTGAGTATGCATGACATGGAGGTGATTGGCCAAGGAGCAATTATATGTTGCAATAAGACGAGATTTGTTTGTTGCTACATTTTGTTGAACCATTGTAATCAACTGCTTGCCAAGAGATTCCAGTTTGACCTCATATTGCTTGTGTTCCTATTTGAGTTTCAAGGGTATTTCTTGTGTACAATGATGCCATTGCCTGAATTTTTTTTTTTTATTGTTGTGAATTTCCTTCCATTGCATTATTTGAATTTGCAGATAGTGCAAAACATTTCAAATAGCCATCACAAGCATACACGTGACAGATTGGAAAACCAACATTACTAATCTAAGTCTAACCATTAGAAATTCTTCCTGTACTATCTGATTTATTTCTTCCTACTTGTTTAGTTACTTAACAAGTTATTTACCATGTAAATACTGAAAATAAATACAAGTACAGTATCAACACATACAGATCATCAACTGAAAGAAACAAGCACACAAGTGACACCGTTGTTTTTGGACTAATGTCCTCGGAAAACCCAATGCGGGAAAACCAGTGCAGCGATTCAGAGGGTTTTATTAATATGTAGTTTTAGAATACATCCAGGGTGCCAGAAATGGCTCATCCAACAGAGAATGCCTTCAACAGTAGTACCTCTTAGTCGAAGACAGATATTCCAGCTAAATCAACGGATGAATGATCCCACAGCAACAATACAACTTCTACAACTCTGCGTCACCCTAACCAGCTCTCTAGCTCCAATCTATGCCACGAAAATCTCCCAACGCTACCTCTAGGGCCTGCGTTAGCCTCTCTGGCCCAGCGTTAGCCTATCTGGCCCAGTGCCAGCCTGTCGGGGCTCTACGTCAGCGTCTGGAGCCTGTGCGTCTCACAGACTGGCCTTCTCTGGCTCTGCGTGGCCTCTGGCTGCCTCTGCGTGGCCTCTAGTTGACTCTGCGTCAACCTCTCCCGGCTTTTGCGCTGATCCTCCTGGTACTAATTTTGAATCTCTGCTATGTATTCACTATCCCTCAGTTGCAACTTAGATCAGTTCACTCAATTTCCTCAGCAAACCCTACCCAGAAAATCGAGTTCTTGATTTCTCTCGGTGTGTTCTCCAACTGACCCTCAAGCCTCCTCTTATACTTTTCTCGTTGGTCCATCAACAACCGAGATTAAAGCTCGAATCAACGGCTAAGATTAGATTTGGCTTTATCCATGACTTTTGGACCATTCTAACCCTGTTTTATATTAATACCCATTAAAATTTTATTTTTCCTATGTTTAGACTTACGAACTCCATTAAAAATATTAATTATTTTAATATCTCCCAAACCGGTTAGATTCTGCCCAAACCATTTCTAGGTCTTGGAGATTTCATGTGCTTTAGTATCTCCACCAATTTCGTGGCTAGAGCACATCCAATGCTATCCAAAATCAACACTCCCTCTTAGCAAGGACTGTGCTCTAGTAATACTCCTCACTGAGTATCACTCTAATCATCCAGCATCGGTCCTTGTGCTGATGCTAAGCCTCCCTGCCCAACATCCTCTGCACTGTTGCATCATGTACTATTGCCCATGACCCTGCCATTGCCACTGCTGCATCTGTGCTGTTGCCCATGGCCCTGCCACCGCCACTGCTGCATCTGCACTGCATCCCCTCTCATCATGCTGCATCATGTTGCCCATAGCACTGCCACTGCTAACTGTTGCACTGCAACTCAGTTACTGAGAAGAAAGTCACTGATCCTCCCAATTTTGACATCTTTGTCAGGCTAGAAACACTCCCAACGCTGAAGCTCCCTCTGTTGCTGACAAGTGCTCCCTCTACTGACCTCTGCGTTGCTGCAACAACTCCATGCATCTAGCACTGCTGCCTCACGCTGTCCCGGGACTCCTGCATTGTAGCACTCTCTGTTGCTCCATCCGCATTTGTCTTTACTGACATCCACCAGTCCTGCTACTCCTCTTCGGGGCTCCTGTAGCTAGGTATAATCCAAGAGGTTAGATACCTCGAGGATCCTGCCCCTCATCGTCTGTAGTCCGTCTTACTACAGCTCAATGTCTCCCCACTTCCTCTCAAGTGGCGCATGAGCACTCATGGCATAGTCGTCATCTGTCTCCACTTCTTTCTCTGCCCTCGCTGGCGCTGCCTTGGTCTCAGAAGCCTCTCCCTTGCTCTTCTTCCTTGGACATTGGTTTGCATAGTTACCGAGTTCCCCATAGTGGAAGCACTTGACCTTGGAGAGGTTCTTCTTCTTCTGTTTCTCCTGCTTTCCCGCAGATGCTAGAACAACATCCTGCTCTTCCTCCTTTTTAATTCTGATCCCCTTGCTACTACTTCCTGCCTTGGTCAGTCGTCTGATCTCTTCTTGATGAACAATCGTCCACAGTTCCTCCCAATCTGGAAGGCTTGCCCTGCCCAGTAAGCTTTGGACAAATACCTCCCAATCCTTTGAGACTGCGTTCAATGCGATCCTCACCAACATCTCCTCATCCGGTGTGGCCCCTATGGAAGTTAGCTGGTCCCGAATCTCTGTCAATTTCCCAAGGAAGATATCTATCTGCTCTCCCCTCTGCATTTGGCATGACCGCAACTGATTTTCTAGAAGCATCTTCCTCTGCACAGAAGTATGTTGATACAACTTCTTAAGGGCATCCCACATCTCGTTTGTCGTACCTTTCTCGGCAATGTGGTACCACATGATCCTTGACCCCGTCAACAATGATGCACTTAGCCTTGGCCATTGCCTCCTCGTACTTCTCATTTTTAGCCGGGTCAACTGGGTTCGCTATTGTTTTTAAGGCGAAGTGTTTGATGCGATGCCTGTCTAGAATGGACAAGATCCTGGCCTTCTAGACTACGAAGTTCGAGGTTCCGTCTAGTCTATCCTCATATCTTAGCCCATTCATTGCCATTTTGCTGTTCCTCTTTTGACTCTTTCGAGTCTCTCAACTTCCTGTTTGGAAGTTCTCGGTATGACTTCCTCTGAGCCTCGATTTCCCTCTTGGAAACCCCTCTGCCAATGTCGAGATTCCCCACTCTGATCGTTTGTGCGGTTGCACCACTGATCTAGATTTCTTAGTTAGAAATCCTCGGCAGCAACTCCCTCCTCCTTGGTTTTGCCCTGTTAGGCACTATTTTGACCACAGTACCCCACCAGCTTCGCTTCGCAACTCACCCACAGCCTCCTATGCCTCAGCAATCTGAAGGTCTGAGCCTCTAAGCTCTGCGCAATCCCAGTACCAGCAAAATCTGCACCTCCTAGCCACAGTGTCGATCCTTCTTGATTGAGAAAGATGACCGAGCACTGTGTAGGTTAGGTCTGCGCCTTTCTCCCTCAACGCTGATCCTCTTCCTGGCTCGAACTGATGATGCAGGCTCTATGTGTCACCCCTTGCTTGCTGCTTGTTGCTAGGAACAACTTTTGTCACACGGGACAACTGTTTCTACTGTTGCTGCTCTGCTTAGCTGATGTCTTCAATTATCCTGTGATCTGCAACCACACTTTGATACGATGTTGGAATTTATAAGTCTAACCATTGAATTCTTTCTGTACTATCTGATTTATTTCTTCCTACTTGTTCAGTTACTTAACAAGTTATTTACCATGTAAATATTGAAAGTAAATACAAGTACAATATCAACACATACACATCATCAACTGAAAGAAACAAGCACACAAGTGACATCGTTGGTTTTGGACTAATATCCCCGGAAAAACCCAATGCAGGAAAACCGGTGCAACTATTCAGAGGGTTTTATTATTATGCTGTTTTAGAATACATCCAGGGTGCCAGAAATGGCTCACCTAACAGAGAATGCCCTTGGCAGTGGTACCTCTTAGTCGGAGACAGATATTTCGGCTAAATCATTGGATGAACGATCCCACAGCAACAATACAACTTCTGTTACTCTGCGTCACCTTGATAGGGACTATGTCACCCTATCCAGCTCTCCAGCTCCAATTTGTCCCACGAAAATCTCCCAGCGCTATCTCTGGAGCCCGCATCAGCCTCTCTGGCCCAGTGTCAGCCTATCTGGCCTGGCGTCAGTCTCTCGGGGCTCTGTGTTAGCCTCTAGAGCCTCTGTGTCTCACACACTGGCCCTCTTTGGCTCTGCGCAACTCCTGGCTGCCTCTGCGTGGCCTCTGGCTGGCTCTGCGTCAACCTCTCCTGGCTTTTGCACTGATCCTCCTGGTACTAACTCTGCCTCTTTGCTGTGTATTCACTGCCCCTCAACTGCAACTCATATCACTTCACTCAATTTCTTCAGCAAACCTTGCCCCAGAAAATCGAGTTCTTGATCTCTCTCGGTGTGTTCTCCAACTGACCCTCAAGCCTCCTTTTATACTTCTTTTGTTGGTCCATCAACAGTCGAGATTTAATCTCTAATCAATGGCTAAGATTAGATTTGGCTTGATCCATGACTTTTGGACCATTCTAATCCAGTTTTATATTAATACCTATTAATATTTTATTTTTCCTAAGTTTAGACTTAAAAACTCCATTGAAAATATTAATTATTTTAATATCTCCCAAATTAGTTAGATTCTGCCCAAGTCATTTCTGGGTCTTGGAGATCTCACGTGCTTTAGCCTCTCCACCAATTTTCGTGGCTAGAGCACATATCCCAAATCAATAGTTTGACCTCATATTGCTTGTGTTCTTGTTTGAGTTTCCAAGGTATTTCTTGTGTACAATGATGCCATTGCCTTAATTTTTTTTTATTGCTGTGAATTTCCTTCCATTGCATTATAAGAATTTGCATACAGTACAAAACATTTCAAATAGCCATCACAAGCATACACGTGACAGATTAGTAAACCAACATTAAAAAACCTAAAAGAAAATTACAAGCTCAAAACGTAATTGAGCATCTGTATTAACGAGATGGACTGGCCATATGCCTACTGTTTATGGATCACAGATTGTAGTTATGCGAGGATATAACAAAATAATTTGTAGACTTGGGATATTTCTTGATCCAGATGATCGAATTGATGGGCGACATTTACAGTGAGGTTGTGAACGGGTGTAGAAGAGTCGATAATATTCACAAAATATACATATCTTTCGCGTTGTCACGGGAGGACCCGTGGCAACTCTGCAGCTGAGGACTTCTTTTGTTGTCTAGATATGTTGTCACGGAAGCTTCATCTCGATAGCCGATGACTTATTTTATCATTTGGAAGTGTTGTCAAGGAGCTTCTATAACTCTTGGAACAAGATGGGTCACAGCGTCATATATATTCATCATTTGAAGGTCTCTTTTTGTACGGTGTAGGCGAAGTAGTTTTGCTGGAATCCATCTTATATGTTCTGCTGGGGCCACTGAAAGGAAATTTCGTACCAAAAGCATATGACAAAGGTCGTTGGACTGTCCATCATATGTTGGAACATGTGCTAGCGGTATGTTGCTCATGATAATCGTGGGAGTAGCCATTATTGTAGCAGCATTAATACCGAAGCTAGATACAGGTCACCGCATGAGTTACTAAACTAGACTTCTCAACCTTTTTACCTTGTTCAAGGATGATTGCAAAAGTGCATGCAGGCGGAGGAGAAAAAGGAGGCTCTAGCACCGAGGATGTGCCATCTTCTTTGGTATGATCGGACAAATATTGTACCAATTCTTCTTTAACTACCTACAAATCTACTAATAAATTTGCTTCGACTAGATCAGAGATAACAAAGTTTGAATCATGCACAAATGAGCAATTGTGAATCTATTAAGTGAGATTAGAGTTGGACTCTGGGCAAGGGTCTAGGGCACATAGAAAGTGCTGACCAGCTTCAACCCACTATTGGTGGTGTTCAACCGCAAATTCTTGTGGTGGGACAGAAGCGTGGGGACCACTGCCAGTGAACATGTAGACCCAAACACTACAGTATAACCATGTGCGTGTACATCTCTTAACTAAGATTTATTATAGAAAAGATATACCTAATTGAGTAAATTAAACTAAAATGCCGAACATAACTATAAATCTACTCAATCAGATATTGCGCTAAACCAGAACAAAATGAAAATCACTATGTGAATTTGGATATCTAAAAACCTAATGACATGATGACGTCTCATGGATATGTCCTTGAGACAAGCCGATAAAAATCTTATTACAATCTAAATTTAATTACTATAATCCGTTCACTAAATTGCCTTTAGCTAAGCAATCGTAGGTCTAATTATAATCTCAGCCAGTCAAAATCAATCAAATAAACACCAAATTATGTGAGCCAATAAACTACAATGTAAGGCTGTTTGGAACACGTGCAGATACATCAATTACGTGAATTGTTATATAAATCAGGGGTGTGATGGGCTTTCAGCCCAAACACGTATCCTGGTTCAGAAACCATTAAGCTGTCAAAATTGGTGGAAACGAGTCTCAGAGTATTTTGGGTCATCATTTTCATTTTTGTATTTAAGTGTGGATAATGATTTTTATGGCTTTTATTTTCTTGAGTAATTCTCTATGTGAATGCACTATTCAGAAGGTGACTATTGGCTTCCTTGCAAATTGGTTTAGAGAAGCCATTTTCAATTATTAGTATCTATCAAAGGGTGTTTATTGGGTTCCTTGCAAACTGGTTTAGAGAAGCATTTTCAATTATCATTATTATTGAGAGATAGATCCTGTGTTTTTGTGATAGTTATTTACCATTAAGTATTGATCGCAGATATATTGATGGCGTAAAGGCTGAAAAATATCCTCTTTTACTTTGTATTGGTCAAACTCTTAAATATTATCGTTAATATATCCTTTTGGTCTGTATCTACGGATACAATTAACATCCTTGTTTTCGCACTTATAACTAGCCAATACTGTGTTTTTCAAATAAAGCATTTTACATGTCAAAGTCAATTTATTGTTTCTAGTGCTTAAAACATTTTTTTAAAATGAATTTTCCTTTTATTTTTATATTATATGTATTGGTCAAACTCTTAAAACTTGTAGTCAACTCTTAGATAAGGCATTTTGCATGTGCACTTCAATTTAATGTTTCAAGCATCACAGTCATGTTCGAGTGTTATTTTTGTACGATTAAAGCATTTTGGTAATGAAATTCTTCTTTGACCTTTATTTTCTATGTATCAGTAAACTTTTCATTCTTGAAGTTAATATATCTTTTAGTCTGTATCTATAATAGTATTCGCATTTATGTCTTATTCTCCAGTGATATCTAAAAGTGGAGGTGGACAGGTGGATTTGCTTATTCTTGATGCACTCTCCAAGGTGAGTTGTTTGGCTTGAAATGTACAGGTATCAAGCTACGAAAAGCAACCTTTTTCTGTTTGCTACTCCATTCATTTTTAATTATGTTCTTGCAACAATAATTTGATGAACATAAGTTTTCTTTAGTCCATGCATTGATCTGTACCAAATTTTAGTTGTAGCAGTTTCCTTCCTAGAGGCTGCTTTTCATACATGTGTAATGATGATGATTATGATTGTTGCGTCAAAATCTAGCAGGTCATATGAGGGGAGCTCACAAGGTAAGAATTAGACCAAGTGACAAAGCTATTAGGTGTGGCCCACTATCACCACAACTACTACCTCCTGTTTTTTAGTGGATTTTCACCACAAGGGAAGCTTCCCTATATTAGGTCCCCTAATAGATATATCAAGTCTCGGGCTTATAGATGACAAGGGTAGGCCCCGAATAGGTATCCAACTTAAGAACAAGGTTCAACTAGCTCAAACAAGACAATGCATACCCTCCAGAAGGCCTAATTAAAGAACAAAGTGACCTAGGGTTTTAGAATAGGCAATCTCAACAGGCTTAACTAAGATCATAAGGCCAAGAAAAGGCTTGAAATAGATGAGTATGATCAATTTTAGGCTCGACAAGCCCCAAGTTGAAGTGTAGGGCAAGACTAGGGTTTACTTGGGGAAAATGACGTCGACCTTATAATGGAAGAATTAGCCAAGGAATAGGGGTGATTTTGAGGCAATGACTTCACAACCACATGTTGAAACTTGAACCCTTCCATAAGGCAATGCATCAACCGTAGTTGAATTATAACCTTAACCCTAGCCTAGTGACTTTCCTTAAGAGGTCAAAAATCAGAAAAAAGGGAGAGAAATGTGATTTATAGATGATTTATGGTGTGATCAACAATGTGAATAAGGTCAGTTCTTGACCTTGAGTGATGGAGTCTATGGGAAATCTACTGAGGAGAAAAGACTAAACCCTATGATGGAGTATGGGATATGAAAACCCTAGATTCATACCCTAGCTATCATTTTATGAGGGAACAAAGTCAATAAGGAGAGCTTAACATGAAGAATCACTCACGGGATTGTCACACAAATTCCTAATAGGGTAGTGCACACAATACCATTGCCAAGATTTCATAGAAACATTTTCAGTAATAACTAACACATAAAAACCCTAACAATATCCATTCCATGCAATAACCATAAAGATATTCAAATACAACAAATACCTACAAGAAAGATGCATGAACCAAATCTTTATTGTTTCAAAATGACATCTCCAAAACAAGAGAATAGCTCCATAAGCAAAAACTCCAGAATTGATCACATCTCCACAAGATACAAGACAAATTTAAGCTAGGCCAAAATCTTGAAGAGGGTCAAATTGATCCACAAGTGACACTGAAAATGAAATGACGGTGACCTCTTTTTCTATGAGGTCTACCTCAAGTCATTTTAGACTAATGAAGCCCCTAATAAAAGTTTGACATAAAATGAACTTGGGTTATAAACCAACCCACTAGATTAGTGATAAACTAAACCATAATTTCCCGCACAAGTGAGTTGTAATCTCTCATAATGTTGACATCGTGCTCTTTTAGGGCTCCAAATGCCATGCCAAAGTGTGTTGAGGTGTCCAAATGTGTCAAAATGCTTAGATCATCCAAAATCTGTGGGATTGCCTCAAAACCACCTCGAATCTTCCTGTGGGGTCCCAAGTGTAGCTAGGGTGCCATCATGTGGTATCCATGGGTCTCCAATTATCCAAGCAAGGCCTCCTTCTCTCCAGCACTAGGGATTCTCCAAGTGCAACAAGCCATCCCTAGTCTCTCAATGGAAGACCATGCTCATCTGGACTCTAAATCAAGTCCTGCTCATCAAGTTGTGTCAAGGCCAACACTTGGTCCAATGATGTCATCATGAAGAATGCTTTGTGTCAGGTCAAAGTAAGTGAATGTCCTAGGTCCTAAGGATGATTTGAGACATGTAACATTTGGTCATGCTATCAGGAGGTTCAATTCTCTCAAAATTGCATTTGCTAAGCTATCTATCTCTCTGAAAGGCCTGGGTACCTGTGGAGTTGGTGCCCTTAAGGCTTGGGATGTTGTGGACCACCTAACAAAAACAACATGAACTAAAGTGCAAGCAACTATCCATCAGAGACTAAGATTAATAATGCATATAAGTGGACGAAACTTGAATGTTAAAGGTATGTTGGTACTTCAAACAAGGATCACCTTCCGATATCTAACTAAACCAAGTCTCATAAAGGTGTTCCCTACCATGATAGAGTTGGCTAATGGTCAACCCTATTAGGTGCTTCCAACCCTTAATGGAAAGTGATAGTTCCAAGGTCAACCCCTCAATCAGTAGGTGTTAGTGTAAATAATGTGGTAATGAAGGGGAAAGGCTTCATGGCCGAGTGCCATGGTCAAAGGGACTAGTAAATAGGGTTTCCACATCCTGAGTGTATGGATGTAAAGGGGGGAGCAATAGTGGAGGCATGAGTTATGCTGCTTAGCTTGATTTTTCCACCCCTCTTCTGTGCCTTTTACTTCTTCTTGATTATTCCTTGTATTACGTCATATAGCTCAAGGGTTTGAGATTGCTCTTTATGATGTAGCAGTGTTATTACCCCCTAATATGAGACAGTTTATCACTCATCAAGGTTGGTACATGCAAGGGTCCCTTTCGATCTAATAGAGCATCATGTGCTCTAGAACCAGGTGATGGCCAAATGAGGAGGGTAGAGCTCATGCTAAGCTTTTGCCCATGTGCTATTCTTATGTCTCGGTCATCTTTTGCATTTTGATTTTCTTCTTTTTGTTTCATTTGGCCATAATATGCTTTTTTATTCTTTTAGCTGCATCAACCTCTAGGGAAATAGTTTCCCGACCCTCCTCAAGGAATTTGAATACATCAGTGCCAAATCCCAGTGAACCAATGACAAGTTATACCTGAATAATGGAGGTGAGATATGGGGCTTGTAATGTGTTAAGTAAAGTGCCAAGTATGGTATATAGGACAATGAACATGCTATATGTTTTCCAAGTAGTGTCCCTCCTATAACACTAGGGCCTTAAGGGAGGTCACATTGGACTAGGGCTAAAGATTAACCCCTTTGGTAAGGTGAGAGACCAAAATTATAGTCAAGATCAGTCATCTTCCAGATCACCCCTTTATCCATACTAAATGCCCAAACAAACAAGCATAAATACTTGATTGCAAAATGATCAAAGTACCCTTTGAATACCAACCCACCTTGGTCCAAGTGATAATGCTAGATGGTGAGAGGCATGTGGTTGTTGCAGATGGCGGAAGCACATGGGATATCATCATCAAATAGTGAGTATCAAGGGCTACTTGCTAGCTGGTTGTTTGACTAGCTATCAAATGTACGAGAAAATGTTTCTCCTATGGGGTGACTCATTTTTTTGGGTGACAATGATTAAGTTCCACTAAGACAAAAATGGTCTATAAGTAAGAGATTACTTGGAATTCTTTAGCATTTTATTTCTATGCTCAAAAAGCACTAAGAGAAGCATTCTTAGATCACCATAGTTTTCCTGACTTAAAAGGTCAAGACGGTTTATAACTTTATAGTGTTACAAATATTTTGAAATCTAGATCTAATGTGAGTATAAGTTGGACAATCTAAAAGAAAGCATTTTTCATATTTCCAAAATGCGTAAACCCATAGGAGATTTTTTTCTCGTATAGTTTATAAGCAGTCTGTCAGTTATGCATCCAACAATCCCTAATAGCCACCACTATCTTATGATATGCCATGTCTCTCCGCTAGTTGCATTAACCATTTGCTTCTTGTTAGTTTTTTATGGATGTGGTAGCATCGAACGAGTATTCTAGTCTCTAAGGTGTTGGAGAGGCTAAGGAACACGAGATATCCAAAACCCAGAAAAAGTTTCGATAGAAAACACTTAGAAATCCCTCAATTAAATTAATTGATCAATAACTAAAAAGTTCTTAAGCCTAACTTAAGAAAATTGAGTAAACAATGAGTATTAATTGAGGAAATCAATTTTTCTCTAGAGACTTCTGGAAAAGTGACTTGACGAAGTCTAAGATGATTTGAGCCATCGATCATGATTAGGTCTTGGTCATTGATGCTCCAACAAGAGATTATAAGAGCAAGTCAAAAGGGCTTGGAGAAGACACAATTTACAACTTGTGAGCAAGGCAGTTCAAATTCCCCAATTCGCAGTATTCAATGAGGGTGCAGTTTGAGCCGGGGAAGAGCATTGGATAGAGAGGAAGCAACAGAGATTTGGGAGTAGAGATCCAGAGGTGATTTTCCTCAGTTTTCTAGTGACTAGGAGGCAAGAAAAGAGGAGGCCAAATTGTCTACAGAGGAGGTCGATTTGTGCAGTGCGAGTTAGCCAAAAACCCCAACACGAGTTGCCAGAAGAGGTTTGTTTTAGTTGCCAAAGTCCATATCAATATCCGAGAGGCAGAGCGAGTCATTTCCAGAGGCAGAGGGAGGAAATACGACTCACTTGGAAGAATTCAAGGGGCTGGGCAAGTTCATCCAGAACCACCAATGCACATTCTGAGCAAAGGTGCGAATAGACTGGAGGAGGTGCGAGTGGCTGGAGGGAGGCTAGTGTGATTGCAGAGGGAGACAAAGTGTCTCTAGCATATCTTTCCAGTGTATTTCTAGAGATTTTCTAGTTGGGCAACTAGTTGTAATTATTCTCTCAAATTGTTGCATAATAATAAAACTCTCATCTACTGCACCAATTTTCCCTTCGGGGTCTTTCCGTGGACAATTGTCCAAAAAAACAACGTTAATTTTATTGTGTGTGTGCATATATTTTTTAGTTCCACATTTTTATTTTCACAACGTATTTTATTGGTGCAGAATTGCAGTGTGAATTGTTTGATATTTGTTGTTAATAATATTTAACAAAAGACAAATAAACTGTAAAGTTAGAAGAATAATATCTAGTTGTTGTAGTTCAAGGACTTTTCACATGGTATCAGAGCATTGCAGATCATATCAGAGGATTAGAAGCAAAGGAAGCAAGATTGTGCAGTTTTAGGGGGAGATTTGAAGCACCAATTTCCAAATTTGCGCAGGCCAGCCAGGCAGTGCGAGTAGCAAAGACACAAAAATTCGTCAGATCTGTAGCAGTAGGAAGTGGGACTACCGGAGAGGGTTTCCAGTGAGTAGATCAGTTGATTTGCAGAGCATATCTAGTACAATGGTTTTGCAACAAGGGTTTTATAGTTACAAATAAACACAAGGAAGAAGAGAAAAGCACATAGAGAGAGAATTTCTAGTTAGACTCTCAGAGGGTTTCCAGTTTTCTAGAAGAGGAAAGGAAGTCGTGATTTCTAATATTAGTAGGTCATAGCAAGCTTGCCAATACATCCAGTGTGAATTACAGGGACAACAGTGTGTGTGCCAGTGCTGGAGAAGGACATCCGGAGGTAGAGTGATTTGCCTGGAGGAGGAATAGTGGACAGTGCGAGTTCTGGGAAGGACACCAAAGGCGAGTAGAGAAGTGTGAAAATTCTATTATTGCAGCAAATGATTTATTTTTCCTACTTATTCTTCAATAAGTTATTTACGAAATCACTTCAGTAAATATTAAAATAAACTTTACTGCAGATATCACACCATAGAACAGAAACAAAACATGCACAAAGACAAACACGTCAACACAATTATTTTTGGAGGAATACCCCAGAAAAACCCAATGTGGGAAAACTGGTGCAGCAGAGGAGGATTTTATTATTAAACAACTTTTCTGAGTACACTGGGTGCCAAACTGGCACACCGACTCAGATAAATTCTCCGGTGTTGATTTGGGGTAGCATCGGATGTGCTCTAGCCATGAAAATTGGTGGAGAGGCTAAAGCACATAAGTTCTCCAAGACCCAGAAATGGTTTGGGAAGATTCTAACCGATTTGGGAGACATTAAAATAATTAATATTTTTAATGGAGTTCCTAAGTGTAAACTTAGGAAAAATAAAATATTAATGGGTATTAATATAAAACTCGGTTAGAAGGTTCCAAAAGTCATGGATCAAGCCAAATATAATCTTAGCCATTGATTAGAGATTTAATCTTGGTTGTTGAAGGACCAACAGGAAAAATATAAGAGGAGGCTTGAGGGTCAGTTGGAGAACACACCAGAGTGATCAGTCATTCGATTTAGAAGAGTAGGGTTTGCTAAGTAAAGTCGAATCAGTGATCAGCAACGAGTGGTAGTGAGTACTAGACAGAGAGGCAGAGATAGTGCTGAGAGACTAGCACAAAGGCAGAGAAGCAGACGCAGAAGCCAGAGCAAGCTACGCAGAGCCCAACAGAGACAACCCAGAGACCAGAGGGCCGTGTCATCCACGCAGAGGGCAACAAGAGTGACACAAAGGGTCCCAGAGGTTGCGCAGTGCCTCAGAGGGTTGACGCAGAGGACTCTGAGGCTGACACAGAGGCCAGAAGGGTCAACGCAGTGCTGCAGTGTTGCTGGAGAGGGTTTCATGGACAGTTTTCTGAATACCTGTTTCCCAATAGAGAGGTATTTCTGCGGGTTATTTTTTTCTCTTGTCGGGTGAGCCAGTTTGGCACCCAGTTGTACTCAAGGAGATATTGCATAATAATAAACCCTCATAATTGCTGCACCGGTTTTCCCGCATTGGTTTTTTCCGGGGACGAGTTGTCCAAAAATAATAGTGTCATTTGTGCGTTTGTTTTCTTTCAGCTGTTGATCTGTAGATGTTGAGACTGTATTGTGTTTATTTTGTTATTTATATGTTTTAAATAACTTGTTCAGAATTAACAAGTAGAAGAAATAAACCAAAAGAATACAAATTAAATTTCTAACGGATAGACTTAGAAATTTCAACATGGTATTAAAGCGTGGTTGCAGATCACAGGAGAGATGAAGGCATCAGCTAAGCAGAGCATTTGCGGCAGAATCAGCTATCTTGCGTGATAGAAGTTGATCCTTGCAAAAAGCGACAGAAGAAGGGTTGACATAGAGGGACTGCGTCATCAGTCCGGGCTAGAGAAAGGTCAGTGTAGAGGTTGAGGGCAGAAAAAGGCTCACACAGAGACTAGGAGGGTTGACGCAGTTGGCTAAAGGAGCAGTTTTGCCGGTGCTGGGATTGCACAGAGCCTAGAGGCTCAGTCCTTCAGTTGTTGGGGCATAGGAAGCTATGGGTAGTTTGCGGGAGCGAAGCTGGTGGGGTATTGTTGGCAGAACAATACCTAATAGGGAAAAACCAAGGTAGAGGGAGTCGCTACCGAGGTGGATTTCTAGCCAAGAAATCCAAATCAGTTGTTCAGGTGCAGAGAAGATCGGAGAGGTGCGACTTGACGAGTGGTAGAAGGATTTCTAGGAGGGGAATTGAGACTCAGAGGGAGTCTAGCAGAGAACTTCCAGGCGGTAAGTAGAGAGACTCAGCAGGAGTCGAAGAGAGAACTTCCAGAGGGAAGTAGAGAGACTCAGCAGGAGTCGAAGAGAGAACTTCTAGAGGGAAGTAGAGAGACTCGAAGAAGTCGACAAAAAGAGCAGAGAGATGGCCATGAATGGGCTGAGGGATCAGGACAGGTTGGATGGGGCGTCCAACTTTGTGGTCTCGAAGGCCAGGATCCTATCCATTCTAGATAGACATCACATCAAGGCCTTCACCTTGAGAACAATGGCGATCCCATTTGACCCGACTGATAATGAGAAGTATGAGGAGGCAATGGCCAAGGCGAAATGCATCATCCTTGATGGGATCAAGGATCATGTGGTCCAACATATTGCCGAGAAGGAGACGAGAAAGGAAATGTGGGGTGCCTTGAAGAAATTGTACTAGCATACTTCCGTGTAGAGGAAGATGTTACTTGGGAATCAATTGCGGTCATACCAGATGCAGAAGGGGGAGCAGATAGATCACTTCCTCAGTGGATTGAAGGAGATCTGGGACCAACTGACTTCCATAGGGCCCATGTCGGATGAGGAGATGTTGGTGAGGATCGCACTTAATGCAGTCTCCGAGGAGTGGGAGACATTTGTCTAGAGCATACTAGGCAGGGCAAATCTTCCAGATTGGGAAGAATTGTGGGTGGCTCTTTGCCAAGAGGAGATCAGAAGGTTGAGCAAGACGAGAAGTAGCAGCAAAGGAGTCCGGATCGAGAAGGAAGAGAAAGAGGATGTAGCTCTGGCATCTACGGGAAAGCAAGAGAAGAGGAAGAAAAAGGACCTCTCCAAGGTCAAGTGCTTCAACTATGGGGAACTGGGTCATTATGCGAACCAGTGTCCGAAGAAGAAGAGTAAGGGAGAGGCATTTGACTCTAAGGCAGTGCCAGCAAAGGCAGAGAAGGAGGTCGAGGAGGATGGCGATTGTGCCATTAGTGCTCATGTACCTCTAGAGAAGAGGGGAAACATCGAGCTGTAGTCAGGAAGACTACAGGCAATGAGGGGCAGGATCCTTGAGGTACCCAAGCTCTTGGATTATACCTTTCTACGAGAGCCCCGAAGAGAGAGTAGCAAGATTAGTGGATGTCAGTAGAGATGGATGTGGATGAAGCGACAGAGAGTGCTACAATGCAGGAGTCCCCGGGCAGTGCGAGGCTAGCAGGTTGTAACAATGTGAGAGGCATGGAGAGTGTTGCAACAGTGTAGGATGGCACAAAGAGGTTTGCAGCGGTGCGAGATGCAGGGAGTTGTTGCAGTAGTGCAAAGGTCAATAGAGGGAGCACTTTTTAGCGACAGAGAGAGCTTCAGCATCAGGAGTGTTCCTAGCTTGAAAGGGATGTCAGAAGTTGGGAGGATCAGTTACTTACTTCTCAGTAACTGAGTTGTAGTGCAGTAGTAGTTGGCGGTAGCACGATGTAGCATGATGAGAGGGGGTTGCAGTGCAGATGCAATGTTGGGAGAAAGGACCAGCAGCAACACGGATGTAGAGGGAGTTGTCGTACGGATGCAGCAATGGCAGTGGCAGAGCCATGGGCAGTAGTACAGGATGCAACAGTGCAGAGGATGTTGGGTGGGGAAGCCGAGCATCAACACAAGTACCGGTGTCATATAATCAGAGTGATGCTTAGTGTGGAGTATTATTAGAGCACAATCCTCGCTAAGAGGGAGTGTTGATTTGGGGTAGCATGCTCTAGCCATGAAAATTGGTGGAGGCTAAATCGCATAAGATATCCAAGACCAAAAAATGGTTTGGGCAGATTATAAATGGTTTGGGAGAAATTAAAATAATTAATATTTTTTATGGAGTTCCAAAGTCTAAACTTAGGAAAAATAAAATATTAATGGGTATTAATATAACACTGGGTTAGAATGTTCCAAAAGTCATGGATCAAGCCAAATCTAATCTTATTCCTTGATTAAAGATTTAATCTTGACCATTGAAGGACCAACAAGAAAAGTATAAGAGGAGGCTTGAGGGTCAGTTGGAGAATACACTAGAGTGATCACTCATTCGATTTAGTAGAGCGGGGTTTGCTAAGTAAAGTTGAATTAGTGATCAGTAGCGAGTGGCAGTGAGTACTCAATAGATTGGCAGATATAGTGGTGAGAGACTAGCACAGAGGAAGAGAGGCAGACACAGAAGCCAGAGCAAGCCACGCAGAGCCCAGCAGAGAGCGCAGAGGCCAGAGGGCCTGCGTCATCCACACAGAGGGCATTAGGAGTGACGCAGAGGGTCCCAGAGGCTGTGCAGTGCCTCGAAGGGCTGACGTGGAGGGTTCTGAGGTTGACGCAGAGGCTAGAAGGGCCAGCACAATGCTTCAGTGTTGTTGGAGAGGGTTTCGTGGGACAGGTTTTTTGAATACCTGTTTCCGAATAGAGAGGTATTTGTTGATTTGGGGTAGCATCGGATGTGCTCTAGCCTCGAAACTTGGTGGAGAGGCTAAGGCACATGAGATCTCCAATACCCAAAAATGGTTTGGGCATATTCTAAACAGTTTGAGAGATATTAAAATAATTAATATTTTTAATGGAGTCCCTAAGTCTAAACTTAGGGAAAATAAAATATTAATGTGTATTAATATAAAACTGTGTTAGAATGGTTCAAAAGTCATGGATCTAGGCAGAATTAATCTTAGCCATTGATTAGGGACTTAATCTCGGCTGTTGAATTGTTAACGAGAAAAGTATAAGAAGAGCCTTGAGGGTCACTTAAAGAATACACCGAGTTGATCAAGATTTCGATTTTCTAGGGCAGGGTTTGCTGAGGAAGTCGAAAGAGTGATCAGAGTTGTAGCTGAGGAGCAGTGAATACAGAAGCAAAGAGGCAGAGATAGTACTAGGAGGATCAACACAGAAGCTGTGAGAGAGGGACAGAGAGCCAGCCAGAGGTTCATGCAGAGCTAACCAGGGCTCACGCAGAGGCAGCCAGGAGCTGCACAGTGCCTCAGAGAGCCAGGGTGGGCGATGCAGAGGCTTTAAGGGCTGATGCAGTGCTTCTAGTGGCTGACACAAGGCGAGCTAGGGTGATGTTGGGCAGACGCTGGGCTAGAAAGGGCTAATGCAGTCCCTAGAGGATGATGTTGGGGTTTTCGTGGGGCAGATTGGAGCTGGGCGCTGTTAGAGTGTTTATCTGAGGTTTCAGTGGAACATATGTCTTCGATTGAGAGGTACTACTGCCGAGATTATTCTTTGTTGGGTGAGCCAGTTTTGGCACCCAGGATGTATTCTGAAACTGCTTAATAATAGAAACTGTTAGATAGCTGCATCGATTTTCTCGCATTGGGTTTTTTCTGGGGACATTAGTCCAAAAACAACGGTGTCACTTGTGTTCTTGTTTTGTTTCCTTCAGTTGATGATCTATAATGTGTTGAGCATGTACTTGTATTTATTTTCAATATTTACATGGTAAATAACTTGTTAATTTATCAAAACAAGTAGGTAGAAATAAATCAGAAAGTACATGAAGGGTTTCTAACGGGTTAGACTTGGAAATTCCAACATGGTATCAGAGCGTGGTTGCAGATCACAGGAGAACTGAGGACATCAGTCGAGCAGAGCAGCAGCAGCAGAAAACAGCTGTCCCAAGTGACAGAAGTTATTCCTAGTAGAGAAGCAGCAAGGAAGTGGTGACGCAGTGCCCGCGTCATCAAGTTTGAGCCAGGAAGAGGATCAACGTAATGGAAGAGTGAGCAGACTCGACCTATGTAGTGCTCGATCATCTTTCATAGTCAGGAAGGATTGATTCCCGTGGCTCGGAGTTGCGGATTTTGCTGGTGCGGGATTGCATAGAGCCTAGAAGCTCTAACCTTCAGTTTGCTGGGGCTTAGGAGTCTGCAGAGTGAAGCTGGTGGGGTACTGTAGTAAGAACAATACCTAACAAGGCAAGACCAAGGAGAAAGGATTTGCTACCAAGGATTTCTAGCCAAGAAATCCGGATCAGTGGTGCAGCTATACTAACGATCGAAGTGGGGGCATCTCGACATTGGCAGAAGGGTTTCTAGGAGGGAAATCGAGGCTTAGAGGGAGTCACACTAAGAACTTCCAGGAGGGAAGTAGAGGAGTAGTGAGATGGCAGTGAACGGGGTAAGAGACCAGGACAGACTGGACAGAGCCTCAAAATTCGTAGTCTGGAAGGCCAAAATCTTGTTCGTTCTAGACAGGAATCGTGTCAAGCACTTCGCCTTGAGGATGATAGCGATCCCAGTTGACCCAACTGAGAAAGACAAGTATGAGGAGGCAATGGCGAGGGCCAAGAGCATCATCCTTGACGGGGTTAAGGACCATGTAGTACCACATATTGCCGAAAAGGACAAGACAAATGAGATGTGGGAGGCCCTAAAGAAATTGTACTAGCATACTTCTATGCAGAGATGGATGCTACTTGAAAATCAGCTGCGATCATACTAGATGCATATAGGGGAACAGATCGACATCTTCCTTGGTCGATTGAAGGAGATCCGGGATCAGTTGACTTCCATAGGGGCCTTGTCGGATCAAGAATTGATGGTGAGAACAGCCTTGAACGCAGTCTCTGAACATTGGGAGGTGTTTGTCTAGAGCATACTGGGTAGGGCGACCCTTCCAGATCAGGAGGAAATGTAAGCAGCTCTTCGCCAAGAAGAGATCAGAAGGCTGGGCAAGGCGGGAAGCAACGACAAGGGGATCAGAATCAAGAAGGAGGAAAAGGAGGATGCTGCGCTAGCATCTGAGGGAAAGCAGGAGAAACAGAAGAAGTACCTCTCCAAGGTCAAATGCTACCATTGTAGGGAACTGGGTCATTATGCGACCCAGTGTCCAAGGAAGAAGAGCAAGGGAGAGGCTTTCGAGACCAAGGCTGCGCCAGCAAGGGCGGAGAAGGAAGTGGAGACAGATGATGATTGTGCCATGAGTGCTCGCACGCCACTTGAGTGGAAGTGGGGAGACATCGAGCTGTAGTCAGACGGACTATAGGTGATGAGGGGTAGGATCCTTGAGGTACCCAACCTCTTGGATTATACCTGGCTACGAGAGCCCCGAAGAGGAGTAGTAGTATGGCGGATGTCAGTAGAGACAGATGCAGATGGAGTGTGAGAGGGAGCTACAGTGCAGGATTCCCAGGACAGTGTGAGGTAGCAATGCAAGATGCATAGAGTTGTTGCAACAGCACAGAGGTCAGAGAGGGAGCACTTGTTAGCGACAGAGGAAGTTTCAGCATCGAGGGTGTCTCTAGCCTGACAAAGATGTTAGATTTGGGAGATCAGTTACTTACTTCTCAGTAATTAAGTTGTAGTGCAACAATTAGCAGTGGCAGTGCTATGGCAACCCGATGTAGCATGATGAGAGGGATTGCAGTGTAGATGCAGCAGTGGAAGTGGCAGAGCCATGGGTAACAACACGGATGTAGAGGGAGTTGCTATACAGATGCAACAGTGGCAGTGGTAGGGCCATGGGTAGCAGTACATGATGCAGCAGTGCAGAGGATGTTGGGCAGCAGGCCTAGCATCAGCACAAGGACTGATGCTGGATGATCAGGGTGATGCTCAATTAGGAGTATTACTAGAGCACAGTCTTCGCTAAGAGGGAGTGTTGATTTGGGGTAGCATCAAATGTGCTCTAGCCTCGAAACTTGGTGGAGAGGCTAAGGCACATGAGATCTCCAATACCTAGAAATGGTTTGGGTAGATACTAAACAGTTTAAGAGATATTAAAATAATTAATATTTTTAATGGAGTCCCTAAGTCTAAACTTAGGGAAAATAAAATATTAATGTGTATAAATATAAAACTGCGTTAGAATGATCCAAAAGTCATGGATCAAGCCAGAATTAATCTTAGTTTTTTATTAGGGACTTAACCTCGGCCGTTGAATTATCAACGAGAAAAGTATAAGAGGAGGCTTGAGGATCACTTGGAGAATACACCGAGTTGATCAAGATATCGATTTTATAGGGCAGGGTTTGCTGAGGAAGTCGAAAGTGTGATCAGAGTTGCAGCTGAGGGGCAGTGAATACAGAAGCAGAGAGGCAGTGAATACAGAAGCAGAGAGGCAGAGATAGTACCAAGAGGATCAGTGCAGAAGCCGTGATAGAAGGACGCAGAGCTAGTCAGAGGTTCACGTAGAGCTAGCTAGGGCTCACGCAGAGGCAACCAGGAGTTGCGTAGTGTCTTAGAGAACCATCATCGGTGATGCAGAGGTTGTAAGGGTTAACACAGTGCCTCCAGAGGCTGACGCAGGGCGAGCTAGGATGACGCTAGGGCAGAAAGGGCTAAAGCTGCGGTTTTCGTGGGGCAGATTGCAGTTGGGAGCTGTCGGAGTGTTTATCTAGGGTTTCAGCCGGAGCATCTGTCTCTCACTGAGAGGTACTACTGCCAAGATTATTCTTTGTTGGGTGCGCCAGTTTTTGCACCCAAATTGTATTATGAAACTGCTTAATAATAGAAACCCTCAAATAGCTGCACTGATTTTCCCGCATTGGGTTTTTTCTGGGGACATTAGTCCAAAGACAACGGTGTCACTTGTGTTCTTGTTTTGTTTCCTTTACTTGATGATCTGTAATGTGTTGAGCATGTACTTGTATTTATTTTCAGTATTTACATGGTAAATAACTTCTTAATTAATCAGAAAAATTAGGTAGAAATAAATTAGAAAGTACATGAAGGGTTTCTAATGGGTTAGACTTAGAAATTCCAACAGTATTACTTCCGGTTATTTTTTTCTCTATCTGGTGAGCCGGTTTGGCACCCAGTTGTACTCAAGGATATACTGCATAATAATAAAACCTCAGAATTACTGCACCGGTTTTCCCGCATTAGGTTCTTTCGCGGACGAGTTGTCCAAAAATAACGGTGTCACTTGTGTGTTTGTTTTCTTTCAGCTATTGATCTGTAGATGTTGAGACTGTATTTTGTTTATTTCGTTATTTATATGTTTTAAATAACTTGTTTAGAATTAACAAGTAGAAGAAATAAACCAGAAGAATATAGATTAAATTTCTAACAGATAGACTTAGGAATTTCAACATCTGGCACCTCTCCTAGGCTCAGCGTCTGACCTGCTAGCCTCTGCGCAGCTCCCAGGCCCTCTACACCAGCAATTTGCCTTTCTGCATCAACACTGGGCCTCTCTACGTCACCCACGCAGGCCCTCAATGACTGCACAGTCCTGTTGCCTCAGGGTCTATCTGAGTGGCTTTGCTTCTGCCTTTCTGACCTCTACGCTGATCCTCTGGCACTGTCCCTGCCTCTCAGCTCCGTACTTGCTACCTCTTGTTGCAATCCAGACCTCTAGCTCGAATTTCTCAGCAAACCTTGCTCCAGAAATCGAACTCACTGGTCTCCCTCAGTATATCTCCAACTAACCCTCAAGTTCCCTCTTATACTTTTCATGTTGATGAGGCCGAGATTAAGTCCCTAATCAACGACTAAGATTAAAATAGACTTGATCCTTATCTTTTGGAAGCTTCTCATCCTTATCTTTATTAATGCTCATTAATATTTTTATTTCCCTAAGTTTAGACCTAGGAACTCATTAAAAATATTAATTATTTTAATAAGTCTTCATCCAGATGGATTTTTCCAAAACGATTTCTAGGTTTTGGATATCTCATGTGCTTTAGCCTCTACACCAATTTTCATGGCTAGAGCACATCTGATGCTACCCCAAATCAACACTCCCTCTTAACAAGGAACTCCACACTGACCATCACTCTGATTATATGGCATCAATACCAGTATTGATGCTAGGCCTCCCCCCAACATCCTATGCACTGCTGCATCCTGTATTGCTGCCCATGGCTCTGCCACTACCACTGCTGCATCCTCACGACAGCTCCCTCAGCATCCGTGATGCTGTTGGTCCTTCTTCCCAACACTGCATCTGCACTGCAACTCCCTCTACATCCGTGCTGCTGCCAGTCCTTCTTCCCAACACTGCATCTGCACTGGAACCTCTTCTCATTATGCTGCATCGTGCTACTGCACTGCAACATCATACCCATTTCTGCTACTGAAATGGATTCTTTATTATGCCCATCTTCTCCCTGAAATAATCAAACTTTGTTCTTCCAAGGGCCTTGGTAAGGATGTCTACCACTTGTTCTCCTATAGGAGTGTAGCTCAACTGTACAGCTCCTCGTTGGACACAGTCTTTGATAAAGTGACATCGAATATCAATGTGCTTTGACAGATCGTGAAATATTGAATTCTCAGAGAGCTCGATGCAACTTTGATTATCACACGTGATCCTAGTCGCCTCCATCTTTCTTCTGAATAGGTTCACAAGTAGTTTTATAAGCCATATGGCTTCGCACGAAGTTGTGCTTGTAGCCATATATTCTGCTTCTGCTGAGCTTAGAGCTACGGATTTTTGTTTCCTACTGCACCAGGAGCTCATTCCCGATCCAATGTTGAAACAATACCCAGAAGTACTTTTCCGGTCAACTGAACTTCTTGCCCAATCTGCATCAGTAAATCCACTCAATCTGATATCCTTTCTCCTGGTGTACAAGTGTCCATAATCGACTGTTCCTTATCAATATCTGAGAATATGTTTAGCTGTTGCCCAGTGTGCCCTCTTCGGTTCCACCATGAACTGACTGAGGGTGTTGACAGCGTAACAAATTTCTGGCCTGGTATTGACCAGATACATGAGGGATCCTATCAGCTATCTGTATAAGGTGGGATCAACATCCTTGTCTTCTGATGCATCAATTTTCTTCCAGTTGGTGATCATTGGAGTAGCCATGGGTCTACAATCCTGCATCCTGAATTTCTTTAGAATTTATGTAGCATATCTCCCTTGTCCAACGAAGATCTCCCCCTTTTGCTGCCAAACTTCCAACCCCAGGAAATAATGCATCTGCCCCAAATCCTTCATGTCGAATTTTGTGGCTAGATTCTTCTTGTAGTCCCTGATGAGCCTAGATGATCCTATCAGGAAGGGATCATCCACATATAATACTAGGATTAGGGGCTCATTCTCTACAACCAGATAGTAGAGATTTGGATGTGCGTCACTCTTAAAACACCCCATCTTCTGCAAGTAGCCATCAATTCGACCATACCACGCTCTAGGTGCCTGTTTCAGCCCATACAAGGCTTTCTTCAATCTGCATACATGGGACTTCTTCTCATGTGTCTCAAAGCCTTCTGGCTATTCAATGTTTACCTCCTCTTCTATCACCCCATTCAAGAATGCCGTTTTGAGTCTTGACATCTAGGCTCAGCGTCTGCCCTGCTAGCCTCTGCACAACTCCCAAACCCTTTGCGTCAGGATTGGGCCTCTCTGCATCACCCACGCAGGCCCTCAGTGACTACACAGTCTTGCTGCCTTTGCGTTTCTCTGAGTGGCTTTGCTTCTGCTTCTTTGACCTCTACGCTGATCCTCTGGCACTATCCCTACCTCTCATTTCCGTACTCGCTACCTCTTGCTGCAATGCAGATCTCTAGTTTGAATTTCTCAGCAAACCCTGCTCCAGAAATCGAACTGACCAGTCTCCCTCAGTATAACTCCCACTGACCCTCAAGTCCCCTCTTATACTTTTCCTGTTGATGAATCAACAACTGAGATTAAGTCCCTAATCAACGAATAAGATTAAAATAGACTTGATCCTTATCTTTATTAATACCCATTAATATTTTTACTTCCCTAAGTTTAGACTTAGGAACTCATTAAAAATATTAATTATTTAAATAACTTTTCATCCAGATGGATTTTTCCAAAATGATTTTTGGGTTTTGGAGATCTCATGTGCTTTAGCCTCTCCACAAATTTTCATGGCTAGAGCACATCCGATGCTACAGCAAATCAACAAGAAGCATATCTACGCATTCCTGAGGGGCATGTGAGTGCAGGATGAAGGATGACTTAGTCAACCAAAAAGAAAAGATTTCCAACTTATAGCTCTCCAATTTATTTGAGTTTCCCACAGATGGCCATAGTAGGACTCAAAGATCGGGACATACTTGACGGAGCCTCTAATTTTGGCGTCTGGAAAGCCAAGATGCAATTCCTATTGGATGAGCATGGCTTGAAGGACTTTGTGACAAATGTCATGGCTGAGTCAGCAGATCCACAATAGCTAGCGACCTTCAAGAAAGAGATGTCCAAGACCAAGAGGATGGCCCTGAATAGGGTTTGGGATCACATTGTCCCACATATTGTAGATAAGAATATAATAAAGGACATGTGGGATGTTGTTGTGAAGCTATACGTGTTGATTTTTGTGTAGCATCATTTGTGCTCTAGCTCCCAAATTTTGTGGATAGGCTAGAACACATGAGATCTCCAAGACCCAGAAATATTTTAGTGAAATTCCACCCGAATTGTATTTTATTAAAATAATTAATATTTTTAATGGGGTTCCTAAGTCTAAACTTAGGAAAATTAAAATATTAATGGGTATTAATGAAAATATGGGTGAGAAGCTTCTAAGAGACGAGGATCAAGTCTAATTTAATCTTAGCTGTTGATTAGAGACTTAATCTCGGCCATTGATTTCTCAATAGGAAAAGTATAAATAGAGGCTTGGGGTCAGTTGGAGAAGACACACAGAGAGATTGAAGAAATCGATTTTCTAAGGTGAGAAGTTTTCAGGAGGGAAATCGATTGGGGAGATCTTGCATCTGAGGGGCAGTGATAGTTCGGGAATACAAACAGAGAAGCAGAGAGAAGCTTGTGGAGGCAGCGAATTAGTTAGGAGAGATGACACTGGTCTATTCTAGGCCTATGCAGTCTTGATGCAGAGCCAAAAGGGCCAGCGCAAAGGGAGAGAGCTACCTTCCACGCCGAGTGTCGAAGCTGCCTAAAACTGTCAGAACAGCTGGGGAAAGCTGATGCAGTGGGCAAAAGAGTTGACGCAGAGCCTCAGAGAGCTCCACGCAGGCCAACGCAGTTACTGCGAAGGGGCAACACAGTTGTAGTCGGGGCCAACCAGTTTTGCTGCCAGATCAGCTGGAATCTACCAAGTGAAGTGAGGTAAAACTCACTCAGGTTTTCCACCATTGTATTTCTCTGTCAGTGGTTTGCCGAGAGGGCAACCAACATTTGTATTCAAAACTTCTACTTAATAATAGAAAACCCTCAGAGCTGCTGCACCAATTTTCCCGCATTGGGTTTTTCCAGGGACGTTTAGTCCAAAAATAAGTATGTCCTTTGTGTGTTTGTCTCATTTAATTTTTCAATGCTTGATCTGTATGTTGGTGTAGGATGCAGTGTATTTACATTAATATTTTCCGAATATTTCTTAAAATAACTTGTTAAATGAACAACACAAGGAGATAATGCAAATCAGTTTACTGCAGTAGGATTTCTGACTTGTTCAATTCATAAATTTTCACATGGTATCAGAGTGATTGCAGATCAAGGAGGACTAGTGCTATCAGAAAAAGTACAGAGGAAAATCTGTGTTGTAGACAACTGTCCCGAGAGACAACGCAATTTCTAGTCGAGGGAGTAGAGGAGGGGTGACTCAATCACCAAAGGAGGCTCGCGCAGAGCCTGCGTTAGCCCAATTGAGTGACGTTGTTGCTGCAGAGGGCAGCGCGGTGATTGTTGGGCTAGCGCAGAGACTGTTGAGTCTCGTTTTTCCTGTTGCTATGGCTAGAGGTGCAGCACAAACTTCATCTAGAGTTGTTGATGGGGTGCCGAATCTATTGGTGCAGAACAATACCTAGTGGGGTGGAAGCAAAGTAGAGGGAATCAGTTCCTTAGAAGATTTCTTTTCGAGAAATCTAGATCCATTGCTGAGAAACAACAAAGAGAGATCAAAGAGGGGTGGTTTGACAATGGTTGGTAGAAGGATTTCTGTGAAGGAAATCGAGCTTCAAAGGGAGCTTGTTCCTTAGAGGATTTCTAGCACCAAAGAAATGCATATCTGAGTTTTGCTAGGGCAGCAGTTAAAGAGGGAGAAGAGAACTAGTTTGACATTCATTTGAGCAGAGATGGCAGTTAATGCACTGAGGGATCAGGACAGGTTGGATGGAGCATCCAACTTCGTCATCTATAAGGCCAGGATCCTGGCAGTTTTGTTAAAAATATTATCGAGGATTATGCCTTGAAGACTGTTGTTGTTTTGGTTGATGTTGAAGGAGTACGAGGAGGCTCAGGCTAAAGCGAAGTGCATGATTTTGGATGGGGTCAAGGATCATGTGATCCCACATATTGCTGAGAAGGACACATCAAGAGAAATGTGGGAGGCCTTGACCACTTTGTATGAGGGAACTTCCGTTCAACAGAAGATGTTGCTTGAGAGTCAGTTGAGACAGTTTCAGATGCAGAAGGGAGAAGAAATTGATCCCTTCCTTCTCAGGTTGCAAGGGATCCGTGACTAGCGAACTTCCATAGGGGCTACACTAGATCTTGAATTTATGGTCAGGATTGCCCTGAATGTAGTCATTGAAGACTGGGAAACCTTTGTCCAAAGCATCTTGGGCAGGGCTTCTCTTCCTAGTTGGGAGGAGATGTGGGCAGCTCTTCGACCGGAAGAGATCAGATGGTTGACCAAGGTGGGAAGTAGCAGCAAAGGGATCAGATTCAAGGAGGAAAAGGAGGATGCAGCTCTCGCATTAGCGATACATCAAGGGCAGCAGAAGAGAAAGAAAAAGGACATATCCAAATTCAGATGCTTCATATGTGGGGAAATGGGTCATTTCGCCACCCAGTGCCCTTGGAAGAATGGCAAGGAAGCGAAGTCTGACTCAAAGGTTGCTCCAACAAAAGCTGATAAAGAGGACGATGATGAGGATTGCTCCATGAGCGTTCATGCACCTCTAGAGAAGAGGTGAGGCGATAATGATTTGTAGTCCGGAGGACTACACTAGGACAAGATCCTTGAGGTGCCCAAACTCTTGGATCACATACGGCTATGGTAGCCCTTAATGATAGTAGCAGAATGACGAGAGTTAGTTGGTGCGAGGGATGATGGAGCAACAGTGGTAGACCTAGAGTGCCAATGTTTGAAGCAGCGCAATGGAATGTTGCAACAGTGCAGGAGGCATAGAGCAGATTTAATAGCAGCATAGTAGCATCAGAGGGTCAGCACAGATTAGCAGCAAAGGTAGCTTCAATGTCAAGGGACATCCAAACTGACCAAAATGTTAGCTTTTGGGTGGCTTTTGTTGCTTATGTCTCAACAACTGAGTTGCAGTGCAGCGGTTAGCAGTAGTAGTGCTATGGGTAGTAAGATGCAACATATTGAGAGGGAGATGTAGTACAGATGCAACAGTGACAGTGGCAGTGTCATGGGCAGCAATACAAATTGTAGCAGTGCAGTGGATGAGGGGCAGCAGGCCGAGTATCAATAGCGCAGAGGACCGATGTTGTGGATTAGTGTGATACTTCTGCTAGGAAGTATTGCTAGAGCACATTCCTCGCTAAGAGGGAGTGTTGATTTTTGGGTAGCATCAGATGTGCTTTTGCTCCGAAATTTGTGGGGGGGCTGGAACACATGAGATCTCCAAGAGCCAGAAATCATTTGGTGAAATTCCACTTGGATTGTATTTTATTAAAATAATTAATATTTTTAAGGGGGTTCCTAAGTCTAAACTTAGGAAAATTAAAATATTAATGGGTATTAATGAAAATATGGGTGAGAAGCTTCCAAGAGACAAGGATCAAGTCTAATTTAATCTTAGCCGTTGATTAGAGACTTAATCATGGCTGTTGATTTCTCAATAGGAAAAGTATAAATGGAGTCTTGGGGTTAGTTGAAGAAGACACATAGAGAGATTGAGGAAATCAATTTTCTGAGGTGAGACGTTCTTAGGAGGGAAATCAATTTGGGAGATCTTACAGCTGAGGGGCAGTGATAGTTCGGGAATACAGATAGAGAGGCAGAGAGAAGCTTGTGGAGGCAGTGTAGTAGCCAGGAGAGTTGACGCTAGGCCAGTTTGGGCCCACGCAAAGCCAGAAGGGCCAGCGCAAAGGGAGAGAGCTGCCTTCCACACAGAGTGCCAAAACTATCGGAACAACCGAGGAAAGATGACATAGTGGGAAAAAGAACTGACGCAGAGCCTCAGAGAGCTTCACGCACGCCCACGCAGTTACTGCAAAGGGGAAACACAATTGTAGTCGGGGTAGCCAGTTTTGCTGCCAGATCAGCCAGAATTTACCGGATGAAGTGAGGTAAAACTCACTCAAGTTTTCCGCCATTGTATTTCTCTATCACTGGTTTGCCGGGAGGGCAACCAACATTTGTATTCAAAACTTCTACTTAATAATAGAAAACCTTAGAGCTGCTACATTGATTTTCCCGCATTGAGTTTTTCCGGGGATGTTTAGTCCAAAAATAAGTGTCCTTTGTGTGTTTGTCTCATTTAATTTTTCAGTACTTGATCTATATATTGGTGTAGGCTGCAGTGTATTTACATTAATATTTTCCAAATATTTCTGAAAATAACTTGTTAAATGAAGAACTCAAGTAGATAATGCAAATCACTTTACTGCAGTAGGATTTTTGACTTGTTCGATTTAGGAATTTTCACATGGTATCAGAGCGATTGCATATCAAGGAGGACTGAAGCCATCAACAAAAGGATAGAGGAAAATCTATGTTGAAGACAGTTGTCCCGAGAGACAACCCAGTTTCTGGCTGAGAGAGCAAAGGAGGGGTGAAGCAATCACTAAGGGAGGCTCATGCAGAGCCCGCACCAGCCTAATTGAGTGATGATGTCACTGCAGAGGGCAATGCAGTGATTGCTGGGTTAACGCAAAGACTGTTGAGTCTCGTTTTTCAATTGTCATGGCTAGAGGTGCAGCACAGACTTTATCTGGAGTTGTTGGTGGGGTGCTGATTTTGTTGGTGTAGAACAGTACCTAGTGGGGCAAAAGCAAAGTAGAGGGAATTAGTTTCACAGAATATTTCTTGCTGAGAAATCTAGATCCAGTGCTAAGCAGCAGCAAAGAGAGATCAGAGGGGTGGTTCGACAGTGGTTGGTAGAAGGATTTCCATGAAGGAAATCGAACTTCAGAGGGAGCTTGTTCCTTAGAGGATTTCTAGCGCCAAAGAAATCTAGATCCGAGTTTTGCTAGGGCAGCAGTGAAATAGGGAGAATAGAACCAGTTTGACATTCATTTGAGCAAAGATGGCAGTTAACAGACTGAGGGATTAGGATAGGTTGGATGGAGCATCTAACTTCGTCATCTGGAAGGCTAGGATCCTGGCAGTTTTGGATAAAAATTGTATCAAGGATTATGCCTTGAAGATGGTTGTTGTTCCGGTTGATGTTGATCCTCTCAAGAAGTATGAGGAGGCTTAGGCTAAAACAAAGGCATGATCTTAGACGGGGTCAAGGATCATGTGATCCCACATATTGCTGAGAAGGACAGAACAAGGGAAATGTGGGAGGCCTTGACCACTTTGTATGAGGGAACTTCCGTTCAGCGGAAGATGTTGCTTGAGAGTTAGCGGATACAGTTTCAGATGCAGAAGGGAGAAGAAATCATTCCCTTCCTTCTCAAGTTGCAAGGGATCTGTGACGAGCTAACTTCCCTAGGGGCTACACCAGATCCTGAATTTATGGTCAGGACTACCTTGAATGCAGTCATTGAAGACTGGGAAACCTTTGTCCAAAGCATCTTAAGCAGGGCTTCTCTTCCTAGTTGGGAGGTGTCGGCAACTCTTTGACAAGAAGAGATCAGATGGTTAACCAAGACAGCAAGCAGCAGCAAAGGGATCAGAGTCAAGAAGGAGGAAGAGGAGGATGCAACTCTTGCATTGGCGGGACAACAAGGGCAACAAAAGATAAAGAAAAAGGACATATCCAAAGTGAGATGCTTCAAATGTGGGGAAATGGGTCATTTCGCCACACGGTGCAGTCGAAAGAAGGGCAAGAAAGAGAAGTTTGACTCAAAGGATGCTCCAGCGAAAGCTGACAAAGAGGATGATGATGAGGATTGCGCCATGAGTGCTCATGCACCTCTAGAGAAGAGGTGGGGTGATATCAAGTTGTAGTCGGGAGGACTACACTGGGGCAGGATCCTTGAAGTGCCCAAACTCTTGGATCACATAAGGCTACGCGAGCCCTTAATGACAGTAGCAGAATGACGGGAGTTAGTTGGTGCGAGGGATGATGGAGCAATAGTGGTAGAACTAGAGTGTCAAAGTCTAAAGCAATGTAGTGGAGTGTAGCTGCAGTGTGGGAGGCACAAAGCAGATACAACAACAACACAGTAGCATCAGAGGGTAAGCACAAATTAGCAGCAGAGGTAGCTTCAGCGTCAAGGGGCATCTAGACTGACCATCATGTCAGCTTTTAAGTGGCTTTTCAGTTGCTTACGTCTCAGCAATTGAGTTGCAGTGTAGCTGTTAGCAGTGGCAGTGCTATGGGCAATAAGATGCAACATATTGAGAGGGAGTTGTAGTACAGATGCAGCAGTGATAGTGGAAATGTCATGGGCAGCAATACAGATTGCAACAATGCAGTAGATGAGGGGCAACAAGCCAAGCATCGATAGCACGGAGGACCGATGTTGTGGATCAGTGTGATACTTCTGCTAGGAAGTATTGCTAGAGCACATTCCTCGCTAAGAGGGAGTGTTGATTTTTGGGTAGCATCGGATGTGCTTTAGCTTCGAAATGTTGTGGAGGGGCTAAAACACATGAAATCTCCAAGACCCAGATATCGTTTGGTGAAATTCCACCCAGATTGTATTTTATTAAAATTATTAATATTTTTAATGGGGTTCCTAGGTCTAAACTTAGGAAAATTAAAATATTAATGGGTATTAATGAAAATATGGGTGAGAAGATTTTAAGAGACGAGGATCAAGTTTAATTTGATCTTAGCCGTTGATTAGAGACTTAATCTCTGTTGTTGATTTCTCAATAGGAAAACTATAAATGGAGGCTTGGGGTCGGTTGGAGAAGACACACAGAGAGATTGAGGAAATCGATTTTCTGAGGTGAGAAGTTCTCAAGAGGGAAATCAATTGGGGAGATCTTGCAGTTGAGGGGCAGTGATAGTTTGGGAATACCGATAGAGAGGTGGAGAGAAGCTTGTGGAGGCAGTGTAGTAGTCAAGAGAACTGACGTTGGGCCAGTCTGGGCCCACGCAGAGCCAGAAGGGCCAGTGCAGAGGGAGAGAGTTGTCTTTCACGCAGAGTGTCGGAACTACCGGAAACTGTTGGAATAGTCGAGGAAAGCTAACACAGTGGGTAGAAGAGTTGAAATAGTGCTGACGCAGAGCCTTAGATAGCTCCATGCAGGCCAATGCAATTACTGCGAAGGGGTAGCGCAGTTTTAGCCGGGGCCAGCCAGTTTTGCTGCCGGATCGGCCGGAATTTGCCGAGTGAAGTGAGGTAAAACTCACTCAGGTTTTCTTCCATTGTATTTCTCTGTCACCAGTTTGTCGGGAGGGCAACCAACATTTGTATTCAAAACTTCTGCTTGATAATAGAAAATCCTCAGAGCTAGTGCACCAGTTTTCTCGCATTGGGTTTTTCCGGGGACGTTTAGTCCAAAAATAAGTGTCCTTTGTGTGTTTGTCACATTTAATTTTTCAATACCTGATTTGTATATTGGTGTAGGCTGCAGTGTATTTACATTAATAGTTTCCGAATGTTTTTGAAAATAACTTGCTAAATGAAGAACACAAGTAGAAAATGCAAATCAGTTTAATGTAGTAGGATTTTTGACTTGTTCAATTCAAATTTTTTCACTTTACGAAGATCCATTTGAGAGTCGAAAAATGATTCTCAAGGAGAAGCTGAGGTCAGTCAAAATGCAAAAGGCCGAGGATGTTACATCCTACCTCACTAGGATTCAGGGAATCAGAGACAAACTTGTGGCTATAGGAGAACAACCATTAGACAGTGAGCTGGTGCACACAACACTCAATGGGTTATCCAAAGAGTGGCATACATTCATCCTATTGATTTTTGGACGAGACACACTTCTAAGTTGGGAGTGCCTATGGATTGAATTCACACAGGAGGAGCTAAGGCTCAACCTCACAGATGGTACTAACAACAAAAGTAGCAAGGGACCGAAGGTAAAGAAGGAAGAAGAGAGTGTAGCCCTTGTAGAAAAGGGAAAGGTGAAGGGTCCTAGTCAGGGACAAGACTCAAAGGGAGGGAAGGAGAAGAAGGATATGTCGAAGGTCAAGTGCTTTGGATGTGGTGAATTTGGTCACTATGTCACCAAGTGTCCAAAGAGGAAGAAGGACAAGAAGGGGTAGTAGACAATAACTTCGGTAGAGATTGATTAGTTGACCTCCAGATTAGAGGAGTTCACGTTGATAACAACAATAACTCCAAATGGAGGAGAAGCATGATACTTCAAATTGTCAGAATGGACAAGGTCTGTATGAAGAGCAGCAAGAGGTCTATATTAGATCCATTGGATGTATATTCTTCACATGGATTAGTACCTTTGCTATGGGAGCACACAATAGTACACTAACAAGTGATCGTGTTAATTTTCCACTGTTTCATGATATCACAATTACTTTAGCTCAATTCTTACTTTCAATTAGCAATCTTTTGAGACAGTTCAATCTTCCAATGATCAATAGAAATTTTAGATAAAACAGTAAATGCAATGACAGTAGAAGACAATCAAGGGCAATAATAAGAGAGACACCAAATTTGGTCAAAGACCAGGCAAAAACCCCACAAGGGGGAAATGCTTTCAAATTCTTCTTCTTATTAGATTGTCATAAAATGTTCAAAAAAGAGAATACATTGATCCAATTCACTAATCAAGAGTCAAGGTCAATCCTTTGACTATCTAACAAAACCAACCAGACAATATCCAAGAGGTGAGCCCAATAGACAAATCTAATCAAAGTTAAAGTCTCCAAACCTGCGGTCAACGATCAACAATATTCTCGGTCATAGCCACAGGGACCTAGTTTCAATCCGTGCAATTGTAGCTCTCCAACTGTGAGGAGCACCCTTTCAACCTAGCGGTTGTAGCCAAATTTTCCTCGATCCAACCTTGTGGCTCCAACTTAATTTCTTGTCCTCGCATGTGTGAGCTCAGGGATTGCAATTTCAAACCTGTACAAACCAGTATGAATAAGAGCGAGATCGAACCTCCAAAAGAAGAAGAATGAATGTGTGAGATGTGTCCAAATGATGATGACTTGTCTTGTATTTATATGCTTCCTATGGGTGCCTAGTTTCTCTTTAAAGCCGACTTGTACTTTTATGCGCATGTGAGTTTTCACCTTAAAAATACATTTTTCCTTAACCAAATTAAATTCTTCCAAAGGCTAGGACAAGTCTTTCTTGATGAGGAAGGTTGTCCAAAGGAGAAAATTTGTCCCTGAGCTGCCAAATTGGCACTCCCTTAGCTAGGGAGAAATTATCGACTACACCATTATGTCCCATCTCAAATATATCGTCATTGTCAAGTCAAATGTCATCACTGCTCATCTCTGTTGAACACTCTCGAATCTAAAAGAAGAATTTGACATCATAGGGGAGCTAAAGCTACCGCCCTCTATCAATAAGCAAGATCTACTTACCGCAAGGGCAAGGATCACACTCTGTCCTATTGACCAGGGATAATAGGCGAGATCTACTCAAGGATCACACTCTATCCTATAGTCTAGTGAAAATAGGCAAGATCGACTTGAGGACACTCTGTCCTATTGTTCGTTGATCCTCCATCGAGACCCTTAAGAGTCAAGTGGTAGAACACCTGCATCTAAGAATTGAGTGAGATCGACTTACCACATGGGTAAGGATACACACCCTATCTCAAGTCACCTCAACCCATTGGCCAGATGGGAAGGTCCAATCCCAACAAGCCCATATTGTGGGTAGGATGCCAATTGGGGTATACTCTATCAAAGCGACAATAGGTGAGATCAACTTACCATAGGGGTAAGGATACACACCCTGTCTTATTGTTCAAAGTTCCCTTAACCGAAGGAGCCCTTACTGCTACATTTCCATCCCGGGAGCTCAACAGGGGGGAGGAGTATGCTCATTGTTCTCGATCAATTGGGACCCTTAGCTAGGAGGGTCACATCCATCAGTCCAAGCTGCTCTCTGAAGACCAAGAACTTCCCTTTTGGTAAAGTCTTGATGAGTATATTCGCTGTCGGCTCATCAATCAAAATATGATGGAGCCTCACAACTCCTCTCTGCACCATGTCTTGTGTATAATGATAACTGATCTCGATATGCTTGGACTTATCATGAAATAAGAGATTCTCTGCCAATCAAATCCCACTCTTGTTGTCGCAGTATATCACGGTCGTATCCTGGACCTGCTCAAACAACTCTCCAAAGAGCTTCCTCAACCAAACTGCCTCACAGCTAGCCATGCTAGCAACAATATATTCCGTCTCGGATGTGCTCAAAGCTATGGACTTTTGTTTCCTTCTCATCCAAGATATGATGCCAAAACGCAAACTAAAGTAGCACCCTGATCTTCTTTTCCTGTCAATAACATTTATGGTGCAGGAAACATTAATGTATCCATGAGGTTGTACACCTTCGGCAGTGTATCTTAGACCAAGGCTAATCGTCCCATGCAAATATCTCAGTCTTCTCTAAATCTGATAATGAACACTTAGACCACCTAAGAAAAGTATTTATCAAATGCAAGAAATTTGGGATTTCTTTAAATCCTAAAAAGACACTTTTTGGCCTAGAAGAGGGAAAGCTGTTAGGACACATCATATCTAAAGATAGGACTATGATAGACCTTGCTAGAATAGAAGCCATTTTGACCATTCCCATCCCCGAAACATTAAAGAGCTACAATCATTTCTAAGTAAGAGTAATTTTCTTAGGAGGTTCATCTCAAATCTAGCATAATTAATTAGGGAGCTAAATAACATGCTAAGAAAGGACTCTACAATTGAATGGACAGTGGAGGCCAAACAATCCTTTGAAGCTATTAAGGAAGCTTTAACCAAAACTCCAGTCCTGATTAGTCCTGACCTTAACAAAGATTCTATTATTTTTTCTTTTGCTTCAGAACACACAATTGCAGCAATCTTGCTGCAAAAGAACAATCAAGGATATGAACAACCAATAGCATTCTTTAGTAAATCCTTGAGAGATGCCACGCTCAAATACAATATCATGGAAAAACAGGCATTAGCTTTAGTTAAGGCAATCAAAGTCTTCATAGTGTACATTATGTACTCTCACATTATTGCTTATGTTCCAAATTCTATAGTTAAGGACATTTTGACTCAAAATGGGCTTGAAGGAAAAAGAGGCAAATGGATTGTCACAATATTGGAATATGACATAGAGATAAAACCCACCAAGCTCATCAAAGGCCAAGGTTTAGCGAAACTCATGGCTGAATCGAACCGTCAGGCCCTTGATATTAACTTCATCAGTTTAATATGAGCCCTTGATGATCAGGAGGAGATGGCGACTCCACAGATCAGTGAAACTTTCACTGATTCACCTTGTTATCCAGATATTACATTTGTATTACTAAACTTGCAAGTCATTAAGATATTGTATTATAGATAATGCATTGTTTTGGAAGGACAATAGTGGTATTCTTTTAACCTGTTTATTGAAATATGAAGCTGACAAGATTTTACAAGAGTTTCATGCAGGGGATTGTGGAGGACACTTGTACTGGAAGAGTATTGCTGACAAAATTCTGAGGGCCGTTTTATATTGGCCTACTTTGTTTGCAAATGTTAAAAAACATGTGACCTCCTGTCATAAATGCCAGATTTTTGAGGGAAAGAGAAAACTTTTACCCTTGCCTCTTAAACCAATTTCCACTGAGATGCCATTTCAACGATGGGGGTTAGACTTAATTGGAGAAATACACCCAACCTCCTTAGCTCAGCACAAGTGGATACTGACAGCCCATAGACTATTTTATCAAATGGATAGAGGCCATACCTTCTAGGCAAGCCACAGACGCTGTCATAATCTCCTTCCTAGAGAGTAATATCCTATCATGATTTGGATGTCCCCAGAAGCTCATTATTGATAATGCAACTGCCTTTAAATCCAAAAGAATGATAGATTTCTGTAACAAGTACTGCATCACCCTTGGCCATTCCACAACCTATTACCCTCAAGGTAATGGACTGGTAGAGTCATTCAACAAAAGCTTGGTCAATATTATTAAAAAGTTACTGGAAGATAACAAGAAGACATGGAACAAGAAGTTAGTCAACGCCTTATGGGCAGATAGACTGACTACTAAGAAGTCCATTGGAACATCACCCTATTAGCTGGTTTATGGGATGGATGTAGTTTAGCCATCATCCTTGGGAGCGCTGTTAATGAAGATCCTCCAGGAATTACAGGTGGAACCAAATGATATTCAGAGAAGAATAAATCAAACCATACACTTGCAGCGGACCAGAGAAGAAGTATATGTAAAATCACTGGTAATCTAGGAAAAGATCAAGAAATTCTCTGATAAAAAGACTAAAGTAGATGATTTTGACATAGGAGACAAAGTCCTTAAGTGGGATTCAAGGAGAGAAGATAAAGGCAAGCATGGAAAATTTGATCTTCTGTGGCAGGGGCCTTATGTCATTTATGGCTACAGAGGCAACAATGCCTTTTTCTTGACAAACATAGATGGATCAGATCTACAAGGAGAACTTGTTAATGGTAGAATGTTGAAGCAGTATTTTTCCACTGACTCACAATAGTTCACTTTAATTTGCATCATTGTACATAACATTGCAGAGGGTAGATTGGATTGGATGGTAATCCTTTGAAGTTGAAGCCCGGAGAGAAGGCCCCGAGCTTTGGAGGATTCACTATCATAAGTATCAATAAAGCAGAATTGCAGAAGGACAGTTCACAAAGTAACTACAGTCACAATTCAAAGGCTACTGATCTTCATAGTTCTTGACATTTCACCCAAAAATGCCATCCCCATGTGGAGCCACTGTTAGAGTCCTACAGTGATAGGATTCATAATTTTGAATTGGCCGAGGTTAACTCTTGTAATATTGTACATAACTTGCTTTCTACAAATGTTTTTCATATTAAAATTAAAAAATGTAAAGAGAGTATGTCCTAAAAGAAATATAAAAGGACAAGAAAAATAAGACAAGATAAAAAAATATAAAAAATGAAAAATTATGAACCCCAAAAAAAAACAAATCATGAAAGTGTGCAAGTCCAAGTGCCACTAATTTTTACTTTACAGTCTTAAATAATGGTTGTGTGCAGCTTGTCATACATGCCACAACCCATGATAGTCAAACTGCTTAATCTTGACTACTTCATGCTTTGAATTTCATGTTTATAGTTAGAGAATAAAAATTTGACCAAACAGTTTAATCTTTGCAGATTAGTAGATAGGTAGAGAAATAAAAGGAGCTCATCAGTTTAATCTAAGCCCTTGGAAGATATAAGGTTAGAAGTAGATAGTTTGTTTTATAAAAGAAAAGGAAAGAAAAGGGTTTGTTAGCTTAAGTGCACCCACCAAAGTGAAAAAAAAATGTTAGGGTAGGTAAAAAGATAAGTAAAGAAAGCTTGCAGAAATACAAGTCATTTGGAGCATAAGCACTATTATCATGCTTAACTATTTGTTTCAAGTGTGCAGGAGTAGTTATTAATGAAAAAAGCATGCTCATAAGCTGATTTGCTTAACTCCCCCTTCATTACATTTCACCCCCACTTTGTACTCGCTAATTTCCCTTTTACGCCTTCATGGCTTATAGAAACCCTTTCCCCCTCATTTTTACTCCTACCCCTTAATTTCACACATTTCCCTAATCAGTTACTCCTAAAATCCATTCATCTAAGTGTGAAACCCCTTCCCCCCCCTTAAAAATCATGTTTCCACTTAAATAATTACCCAAAACCCCTTTAAACCCTTTATCCTAACTCTAAAACCTGCCCTCGCTTCACTTACTCCGCCACTTAACCATTTTTCCGACTAAGCCCGAGTTTAGCCCGCCACCCTAGTGAGGTAAACTAACCTCGCTACCCCTAAAACCCCGCAGTTTCATTAATTTGCAACTAAACAATGGTTAATTACTTTAAACCATAATTAAAACCCATGGGTCCTGCTAAACTCCGCCCCATCACATGACCACGCAACTTTCCAACGCGATGGCCATCCGATCATCCACCCCCAGATCTAATGGCCATTGCCCATATCGCGCTTGCGTGATGTCCGAACTTTAACGACTCGAGAGCACGGGCCCATTTGCCTATGTGTCGGCCTCTGGCATAGATCACGTTCCCCTGGCAAAATATTGCCCAACCCCTATAAGCGGTGCGTGGCCTCCAAAACCACCTCCCCGCCAAAATAAAAACCAGTATTGTTCATAAAACATAATTTCCTCGCCATTTTTCTAACAATTCGCGGTTAAAAGCCTTTCGACCCCCATTTTCACCCTTTTTCGCTCGAATTGCACTGTTGAACCTCTGAAGCACTTGCACCTTCCGAACTCCTGCGACCAACTGTCAACTACCCAAGCCTTCCGACGCCACCACTGCAAACCATCCTAGCTGCCAAAGCCCTCTGCAAACCCCAATTGAAAACCAGTTGCAGCGCCGACTATAAATTCCAGGTATTTAAGCAAAAAAATAGAATTGTCCCCTCTTTAATGAGAAAATATTAAATTCTTAAAATAACTGAAAGAATTTAATTAATTTCAATTTAAATTGAGACTCTACCATTCCCAAAGTACTAGAACCCCAACCTGCAACCAGTTCGTACTCTACCCTGGTTATTCAATTACTCAAATTTTACTCCCAAAGCCATATAAAGCCCAGTTTTCCACATTTTATCACAGAAATGGTTGCGCCAACCTCTCTGGATGTCAGACTAGTGACAACCCCTCACTTAGACATTGACCACCTGGCCCTAGCAGACAGGGATTTTCGAATCAAAGGCATAGTCACCCAAGACAACCTTTTGAGAATCCATTGCTGGGCCAAAGATAGGTTCCTGAACAAAACAGATGATATCCACCTTTGGGAATCAAATCTGCTCAATTATACATTCCCAAAAGCCCATCCATTTCCAGACATTTTACATTTTTGCCATGCATGTTATATACCTAGCCAGAGGGCTATAATTGCCCCAAACCAAGACTTTTAGTTTTCAATTACTGTTGAGTCTATCAACCAGATGCTTCAAATCCAGCCCAACCACAATTTGACTCCTTTGTCCATTGCACACTTGTTGGACCTGTACACCACATTGAACCCATCTAAAGATCAAGCAAATTTTTCAGAATTTCATCATTGAGGAGCGCCATACTCCTAAGGACATTCCACCCTATGTTTTTGCTATATTTTCAGAGACTGGCAGGAGAATAATTCCCATTATCTCATGCATCCTACGATTCACATCAGATGAGTTTGTGGATGAGATAATCATGACCTTCCTGTTTATTTTCACTCTAGGCCACCCTCCTGCCATGATGCATGATTATGCCCAGTTCATTGCAGATAGAATGCATGAACAGTTCACTAGATTGCCCACTGAAAGAGTCTTCAAATACTCTTCAATGCTGCTTCATATGTTCCTCTACTATCAGACAGACAAGTTCCCAATGAAGATTCAGAAAACAGATACCAGGGGAAAGGAAAGATCATTCATCTACTAGACACCCTTGGTCCAGAGGTATAACACAACCTTCACATACAAAGACTTCATAGATTGTTTTGTTCACCTTGTCATGAACATGCTGACTTCTAGCACTCAACCTAGAATTAGTACTGAGATCAAAAGAGTATTGCAACTGGCAAAGAATAACAGAGTAGGAGACTGGTACCTCTACCAGAATCACACTGAAATTAGGATCTATGGTTGTGAATTACCCCCCTACAAATTGCCTAAGTATCTCCCAATGAGATTATTTTCCCTAGAATACTTCAGGCAAATGATAGGTGTGGATGAGGTCCATTTCCTAGCTGTTAGGAAGAAAACAAAGTTTAAAATGAAAAACCAAATGGGCCCTTTCATCTGCAACACCATTAGAGGCTGGGCCTGAAGATGATAAGAGACTCCAGCAATTCAAATTCCAAAATAGTTTCATCTGGCATTATGACCCTCATGGGGTTATAAGCAAACTCAAACAAAAGGTCATGCTGGGACCTTACATCCACTATCCCATGCCTGACATTGAACAACATCCTAATCAGTCAGAATGGGTAGAAGACACATTGATAGATAAGGACAACACAGTGGTGGATGTGGAGAACACCATGATTGACTTGGAGAAACAATTTGACCAAAGCTCTTTCTTGTAGGTCCCAGGATTAGAAGAGCCAATGAATATCCCTCCTATCATTTAGACTCCTGCTAATGAGGAGAAGAATCCCAAGAGAAATAGGGAGGAAGCTTCAAGCTCTGCTATGGACACCACCGATCAGCAGGTCCAATTAAGCAAAAGGCCCAAAATGACTCCTCTGTCTGAACAGGGAGAACACATTGCATCAGCATAAATGATTGATACTGATGCAATGGAGCAAAGGAGTAGACAAACAACTGAGACTGCTGCATCAGCAGAAACACAGCAGCCCTCCTCTTCAAACACCCAGATTATACAGAGACAGAAGAATGTCGAGGTGTCTTCCTTTGTCAGGCCAGCTGACAAGGAAGCAAATATGAAGGAAAGGTTCAAGGAGATCAAAATGAGGAATGAGAAGCTGAAGGCAGACACTTATGCCAAGTACATGCAAATGACACCACCAAACCAAAGTAGATTGATGTCAGCCTTTGACATCAAAGAAGGTAAAATGCAGGTGTCTTTCTTACAGTCAATTGTGCAACAGCCTAAAACCACAACAGAATACAAGAAGACCAACTTTGAGGTCTTAGCCAGGGATGTGCATCCCATAGATCAAATAGAATTTCACAAGCAAGATGGAGAGATGATCTACTCCACCATTACATCAAAAGCAATGGCAACATTCAAGCTCAGGGACTCATTAGACAATGTGAGAGCCTAGTACAAACTGGAAAAATCCTCCTTCAGTGCTAAAGACACAAAGATCAAATCCTTGGAAGACCTGATCATTGAGCTGGGCCATGACCCAAAGGACATCAAGGCTGTCGAACAGTTAATTAAGAAGAAAAATGAAGACATTGCAACTCTTAAAAAGCAGCTCAAATTGCCTTAGTCACAACACCCTCAAACAAAAGCAGTGTTAGAAAGCCAAACAAATCATGAGGAGATGATGGACTTGGTGCTGCAACTCAATGACCAGTTGAAGGAAATGGAAAAGGAAATAGATAGCTTGATCCAGCTCAAACAAGCTACTCTATATAGTGCTCCTCAATTGTCATTCCTACAGTGATCACAGCTGTGCCTTCCACATTGGCAATAATATTAGCTCCCACTGGTCCAATGGCCACTGCATTGCCAGCAGCAATAGCAATTACATCAACAACGACATCAACAGCAACAGGTACCACTGGTGATGAAGCAAACAGCCTGGTGAAGGCAATGGAAGAAATGTCCATTAAGACCAGTGAGATGAACAAGTTAAAAGAGAAAGTTACCAGCCTGGAGACAGATTGCAGGTTAGCCCAGATCATGCATAAGGAAGAACAACAGATCGCTACCAGAATGAATGAGAAAGTGAAAAGTCTGGAGAAAGAGTTAACATTGAGTGAGCCTTTGGGAAAGGCCAAGCAATTGTTATGGGCCAATATCATTGACTCTGTCAATGATATTTGTCCATCTATCAAGGTCATTTTTGAGCAGATAGACTTGATCAAACAGGGTACAAAAGCAATCTAGAATGTCAAAGAAGAGCTTGGAGAAATGCCAGAGGAAGCAGTAAGAATTATCCAATTCCTCAACTCCGAGAACAAATATGAGCTGCAAGAACTTGACATACCTGACAAGATGTACCATTTTGGAAGTCAAGAGGGTCCTAGCCAAGAGAAATTTAATATTAAATCTAGAAGATAAATGTCAAACCGTGCAACTAGCTGTTGACAGGTTTATGACCAAGTTTGAACTTTTGAGAGAAAAGGGACTACCTAGTTCCTTGGTCATAAATGATAAACTAATGACACAAGAGGACTACAACAAGAAAATCAGGGAAGTGGCCAAAGAACAGGCAAATACCTCATCAATGAGTGGTATACCAACTGGCAAAGTATTATACCAGACTTTTGAAAATCTGTTTTACCTCCAGCATGAGGTGAAACACTTATTAATCAATAAGCCTACTTTTGCAAAATATACAGAGGCTGATGAGATATATAGGAAAATGCTCAACATCCAGTTGCTAGATGAAGAGACATGGCAAAAGTTGATTGATTTACTGTAGTGAAAACACAGTAAATCATAAACTGTAAATTATAAATGTATAGTAAAAAGTAAATGAGCATGAAGACAGGTCAGCACAGTCCAAGTGTATCAGGTAAAAGAGTATCAGATGAAAGATGAAAGTCCAACAGACTATCCAGCGTGTAAGCCAAACAGCCTACCAGCATAAAGGGCTAAAAATCAAAGCATAACAGTGAGCAGAACCAAAATAACAGGGACATCATGAAACAGTTCAATCTCTCTCTCTATCTTCTTGCAAGAAGATATTTTCCTTTTCCTAGATTAAATCTCAAATTAGTTTGAGATATTTTGTAATAAATTTTTTGTATAAATACTTCAAAATTCAAAGTATTAGGGGTGGATTATTTTACATTTGTAGAGCTATTGTGATCTTGAACCTAAGGGTGATTGTACTATTTTCAAGTCAACAGATTGGAGCAAGTAATAAAGGCATTTCGCTACAGGATTCATTAGATGAGCCATTTGCAGTAAAGTACTTCTTTGTGTTATTGTGTTACCCTTCTTTTGTGTTTTCATAATCTTAAATGTGTTCTAAATCTAAATGAATTAACTGGAAATATCATACAGATCTTGTTTAATTACACTTTGTCTTGCACAGTAATTTATTTACATGTTTTCTTTTGATACCTAGATCTGAGAATCCTTGATTGCTCTCCCATCCCAGTTAACTCCTTTCATTTCTTCCAAAATCCGGCCTAGGGAACCCTTAATTGCTCCTTGGATCCAATTTGAAGCCATTCACCATTTAGCCTCTGAGATCTGCAATAACTTATCTACCTTGCCCTGTAGACACTGTTTTTAGAACCCAATCCAGTCTTGTTTGTCATACATCCGACTCCATAGCCCAATGGAATAAGCCAACACTCTGTCCATCTAAGTAAAGTGATCCCACCAACAAATTTTCAAAACAAAACCCAAGTGCAAGCAATAACTAGCCTAAAATCATCTTGACTAAAACAAAGTTAAATCTTAAAGAGAGAACCCTCTCTGAGCATCAGGAAGGCTAGGTCCTGATCTCCAAAAGTGGTTTGTGGTTATCTTTGGTTTTTCTTTCTTATTACTTCAAAAGAATTATCAGAGTGATAATAGAGGTAATCTCAATCTAGGAAGTTGTCAGAGGAAGCTGGGATAATCAAGGAAAGAACTAAGATGAGGTATTTATGCATCTATGTTTTCAGTTAAAGTCATGGCATCATTTGTATCAAAGAGCATGGGAAATTGCGCTGGTAGCATGGTCAAGAACAGGGTAGATCTCTTTCATTGAAGATATGCATGAAGACATGGTTCTCACACCTAGAAAGATCAACATGAGAAATATCCTCATATGAAGTATGAGGTGGTTGACAAAGGAAATCTATAAAGAAGCATATGAGATAAAGAGATCAGGATAAAAGGACATCATGGACACTAGGAATCAACATCTGACAGATTTATTGAAGGCATCTCCTAGAAGAAGGCACAAAAGTTCTGACCAAGGAAGGAAAAGATCAAAGGACCCTTGACACTTGGAAAGGCCTTAGAGATATGAAAAATGTAGGATGTTGATAATTCAAGCCAACAAAAGATGTCATGATGAAGAGCCATCTCGAAAGGTAGTATTTGATTTAATGTTATGTTTTGATTTCTTAAATAATATTTGGATGAGTTCATGCAGGCTACTGAAACAAGGGTTGTAAGTACAAGTACAACTAGCATTCATGCGTTGGATGAAAATTCCTGAAAGAAACATGATAAGGAAGAAGTAGCCATATGACGGAGGTTCCAGATATGTATCAAGAAGGCCACTTTCCATGGAAAAAGGAATGATATGAAAAACTAAGAAGGAAAGTGATCGATGGATGATGCCCTACAAAGAAGAAGATTGAATAAATTTCATGACATCAAGGAAAGAAAGTGATCAAGTAGCTGAAGGACCCACAAGAAGAAGTTGCTGATGAAAAGGAGAGTCACTAGTTGAGAGGGAGCTCTGAAAAATCCCTAATTAAAAGGGAGCTTGGGCAAGTTCCTGGTTAGAGGGAGATTGGGTACATTCCTTTACAGGAATGGAAATATCTTCCCTAGTTGAGAGGGAGAGATAGACACAATATTTTTGTCTTCATTTTGGAAGAAAGAATGGAGGATTGGGTAATCATTTGACATCCGATTCTCTTTGAGGATGTGTAGGGCATCCAAGACAAGAGTAGGCAAGAGGACCGATATTCTGAGGGTTGGGAACTCAAGATAAGAATAGTCCTAGAAGTTCATACTCAGTGAACACCCGAGTAGGTATGTACCTTGAGAGACAATGATGAAGGTGTCTATAATCATTGGTCTTGCCAACATTGTGCTTTGATCTAATGAGAGATAGAGCTATTAGTGAAAGCCTTGTTGTGTAAATAATGTTGGTTAATATGATGCTATAACAGATAGATTGCCAATCATATTTCTCTTATGTGAATTCTTTAGATTGAAAATGTCCAAACACCTTGTATAATGATTTATGAATACCTCCCTAGTTAAGAGGGAGTGTTGAAGAAAGTGCAACTAGGTTCGGTCTCCATAAATGTAAATTTGATCTTTGTACTTGTAAAAGAAAGAATTATTATTTTTGTAATTATCAAGAATGGGTTTCTTTCCCATTTGATAGGTCAAGCACATGTTTTAGTGCTTCTAGGAAAGTGAAAGAGTCAATGTAATTGTTTGAAGAACCTTGTGGGCATCTTACACTATGTAAATCTATGTAGTAGAGTCAAAGAATGAATTCCAATCAAAGTCATGACTCATAAGCCTCCTCCATACATCGGCCTCAATAAAAGAAGCAATTCAGAATTTGAAAGACAAGTCGGCCTCAATTGATCAAGTCGACCCAATAGGAGGGACAAATTCCTATATATAGGGCCATTCGACCTCACCAAAAGACCACCAAGTGATCTTTGAAATCAATGAAGAGAGAAGGGCTAGAAGAGGTGTGAAAAAGCAAGAGAAGGTGTATTTACTTCAGCAAAGAAGGAAGGCTAGAAGGGCGAGTTTGGAAGGCCTATTTCTGGCGCAGTATACTAGTTACAGACAGACAGATCTTTATATATCCTAAAGAGTGCTCTCGACGCCTTATGGCTTTTGACAGTCACACATGTGAAAGAAAGGAGGCTCATTCTGCTGCCACATCAAACCTATTATTACAGTCATGTGAAAAATCTTGTTTGGGCTAGCAAAGATTGCTAAGTAGGCCCCTTACTCCAGCAAAGGAAGAGACTGCTCAAGCGAAGGGAAGAGAGCATGCAAAGTTGCAATTCTTGAAGGTATTCTCCCACACGTGCGAAGAAGAGGGGTCACACTGCTGCTGTCTCAGATCTGCACCTACAGTGAAGAAGAAGAGCTCGGTTGGGTTAGGAATAAGGTCTTCTCCCTAATTAAGGCTCCATCTTAAGCAAAGGAAGAAAAGGAGAATTTCTTATTTATGGTATGCATGACTAGGGTTTTTGTAGTAAAGCCATCGGTTGAAGAAGGATGAAGAAGGAGGTTGATCTGAAAATGGGGCACTAAAGGCTTCTTGTGAGATTACAAGAACCTCCCCCACTTCCAAAGCTTAATTATTCCCAAGACAACTACGATTAACCAATGCGGAACTAATAATGTGCTTGACAATAAGGTGTATGCTTATGTTTATTTTAACTGATTATATCCTTTAAAATCTGTTGTTTGTGCTGATATGTAAATACATGTAACAGTGCAACAGTGCAGCAATTAACAAACACATGGACAACAATATTAATTTGGAGTTCACCCAAAACTCTTGGGCTATGTCTCCTTGAGCTCTAGTCAACTTGACTAGGCTCTCTGGGATTATGGCATCAGTTCTTTTACAAGCTTCACATTCAACTCCACTGTTTTACACAAAAGCAATGGGCTTAGAACACCATCTCATCCCTGGGTCTGAAGCTCTTAGCTTTCTGGCTCTGCGCTCTCGCTCTGGTTCTCGACTCTGGTCTAGCTCTCGACTCTAGCTCTGGCTCTTGGCTCTGGCTCTGGCTCTCAACTCTGGCTCTTGGCTCTAGCTTCTCTGAGCTCTCTCTCTTGGCCTCTACATGCATCAATGGTTTGCTAGACCTCCCAACGACCTTTTGCAACCTTCCAGTGACCTTTTGCAACTTTGTTGCCTATCAATCGTGCTCTTTGGCTTTTTGCTCTTTCAGCGAACAACTCTCCTTTAGTGACCTCCCTTGTCAATTGGGCCTTCTGGCTCCTTTGAGGCATTTTTCTCGGCTCTCTGGCTTCCCCATCCGTTTCTTTGCGTGTACTCATCCCTCTATGGCTATGCGGCTTCTCTGCTCCTTGTCCGTTCAAATCCCCTTTGAGCATTAAACAATCATTGTCAAATGCCTTCAAGCATGGTGGTCACCTGGTTTTTAAAGGGAAAGGACCACTGGCACGGTTAAAATCCTCGGGAACACGTTTCCCTGTTCACACAGAGAAATACACTAAAAACACGCAAAAACTCTTTCTATCGGACTTCAAAAATCATCGAATCCGCCCTATAATCCTTTCGGATCCGCCTTTGGTCGCTATCGCAAGCCCATCGTTGATCTAGGTGATCTCTGATCCAACGGTTGATACTCATTTCGGGCAGCTTATATGCACGAAGATTACACACCCAAAAAGGCAGTTTTCTCTCTCCGGCGCCAAGCCACATGTCGGCCAGTGTATGGGATCAGGCGGAGCTTGTCCAATACCACTTACTGCCTGAGGCCTGCCCGAAATCCCGCTCATTACGGAACTCAAATAATATAAGGCCGCATCTATAAATCTTTCGGGTCCGTTTTATCGCTCCAAGTGTATTTCCTTTGTATTTCGTTTATTTAATGAAAATGCGAAAATACATAGAAAAACCCTTTTTACTGGAACTCAAAATATATATATTTGCATCCATAAACCCTTTCGGTCCAACTTAAGTTGCATATTGCATCGCATAGCGTAATGGCCAAACCCCAAATACAAAAGAATATATAAAAACTCTGAAAATATGGATCTCAAAATTTATGCAATCAGGTCCATAATCCCTATCGGGTCTGGGTCCTGATCGCTAATCGCAATCGCAATCGCCTGGGGATCTACCCTTTGGGTATGCCGATCCGCCGACGCTGATATCAGCGATCGCATGTCACGTTGGCCCAAGGGTCCTTCCCATTTGGGAGTGCCGATCTCCAATCCACCGATCGCAATCGCTCCATCACATAGCCCGGGGTCCCGATATCGCATGCGGGCCTATCTCCAATGCAATAAGTTGGAGGTCGCAATTGGGGATCCCTTCCGCCTTCGCTTTAAGTCCTCCCCTTTGGCTATTTGCGATGTGATTTCCTTTATAAGGCCTTTTATGCCATTTTTAGGGGAAATGCCTCCTTTTTCAAAGGACAAAGGCAATCTTATTTCTGCAATAACTTTTGCATTCGATGTCCATTTTAGCCCATTCAAATTGCAGTGGATTCAGAATGAAAAGATCTACGCAATGGGGCTATTTCCTAGAGCATCCTTGGACTTTCATTTTCCTCTATGAGGAACACTTTAGACTTAGAAGTCTATCCAAAATCCATTTTAGATCACGCCTTCCCACTAAAAGAACTTTTGGTCTCCAAAAGACTAATATACTAATCTGAACAGTAAATGGGAGTACCTCACCCTCTTCTTTCAGCCTCCATACACTTGCCTCTACATAGTGCCTCTGAACCAAAGTCTCTGACCACTTTCCTTCCTAGATGTGTTGGTCCGCTTGGGAAGAACTATCTTCCTTCTTGACTTCATGCAGAACTCCTGCTGAGATGGTCACAGAAGGTAGTTTGAACTTCTTTGCCTTGATCATTGATCCAAGGTG